>OY757017.1:151349740-151620192 GCA_963580285.1 Lucinisca nassula
CCCTGTTTGATTAAGCCACCGCACATGAGTCAAAACAACAGCATTTTGACCCTGTGTCGTCATGTATTGTTATTATCTAATTATAATAAATTATAATAGCTGACCTTATACCTAAAACTGGTAAACTGCTTAGAGGATCTAAGCCTGCCCAGGCAAAGCGGTGCGAGTCGGACCGTCCGTGTTTATAAACCCTATTGGTTTCATTGGGCGGCAGGGCTTGAGGTGTCATTTCATCCCAATATCGGGTAAAAGCCCCACAAAATTGGAAGCAACGTCTCCAAAATGACCTTTGCAGTGTTGACGTGGACGTTAAACCTCAGATCGAACAAAACAAAACACTCCTGCAAAGATAAATTGCACTTCAAAACCCAGGCGTGAAAGAGCTGATATTTTAACTAAATGAAATAATAGGATATCTTAAATTTTGTCATAAATTACATACACGAAGCACTGGACGTAGCACTAGACATACTTGATCTAAATTGCATCGTATCGTCAGAAGCATGCTCTGTTTTCTAAGAGTGTCTGTCTGTCTGTCTGTTTGTCTGTCATTAAATGTTTTACGTATGGGAACTGGCGACTAAAACATTAACATTTGAGGGAGCATTAAATACGTAGCTGCCTTTGAGAAGACTATAAGGAAATATCCCAGCAGGCACATGACGTAATTTTGACTTCACATCAACGTAGCTTCAACGTCATGACGTTTATGCAATGTCACATCAACGTCGGCGCAACGTCGTGACGTTGCATCGACGTTGATCTGACGTTGCCCTAGCGACGTGTGCCTGCTGGGATCCTCCGAGTGGGAGCCTGGTAGAACAGTGCATACAATTTTCAGCAACATCAGCCAGCTAAACAAAATGACTAATTCTGCGTTTAAAAGGATATAAAGACCTTTAAGGGGCTCTAACACTGTCACGATTTTGGCCACGACTCACCACGATTTTTTTTAAATCGTGGTAAATCGTGAACAACGTCGTAGAGAAGTCGGCAGAGATCTTGTGGAATCGTGGTTGATCGTGATAGTTCGGGAGTGACCACGACTGTTTTGGACATCTTCAAAACATTCGTGACGAGTCGGCATCATTTTTCAAATCGTAGAGCCGTCGTCGTGGTAATCGTGGCCAATCGTGAATAATCGTGACTGAATTCTACCACGATTGAGCTACGACGAGACAAGATCATCTACGACGCCTCTACGATTCCGTTGCGACTGCCGTACGATCTACTACGACATCACGACGACTGCTCACGACAATGCAAGATTCACCAGGAATGCACTACGATTGATGACGACGCTAGCACGATTTATCCCGACGAATGACACTGTGCATTTGATGAAATCTTTTATATGCCCAGATCGTTATAAATCCTGACGAATCGGGAGAAGTCTTGGTTAATCGTAAGTAAATCGTATCGAATCCTCCATGATCGTACTGAGTCTTTGATCATCGTGCCAATTCGGCCTTGGTCGTAGAGCAGTCTTGCAAGGATCGTGAGAAATCGTGTATGATCGTCTGATATCTTGAAGCATCGTGGTGCAGTCGTAGAAGAATCCTAGAGGATCGTAAGACATCGCGGTCGACCGTGGAGGATCGTTGTAAATCGGCTCCATTATCGTACAGCAATCGTGATTGTTCGTAGAAGTGTCGTAGCAATGTCGTGAGTATTCGTAGGGTAGTGAAATCGGAACCGTGTATGCCCCGATTTGCCACGATTTTCATGGTCCCCGTTGGTCGTGGACAGGTGTGGACAATCGTGGTCAAAGTCGTGACAGGGTAAGATTCGCATTAAAGATCCACAAAATTGGAAACAGCATCTCCTAAATGACCTAGTGTTGAACATCAATTCAAACAAACAAATCCATAGCGCATGCATAACTTCTACAAACGTTTGACACAAGAGGATCTTACATGAGTGTTCATGTATTATTGATTTTATAAAACGAGTTGAGAATAAGGGATAAAATGTGAGGCTTTGCCGAGCATTTTATCCCTTTTCTTCAACGAGTTTAATAAATTCAATAATATATGAGCACGAATGCAAGATTCTTTTTATCATGACATTTAAAAATGCATTTTATTCTCTATTGTTTAACAAAAATATCAATATCCCGCCATTAGTGAACGCGACGTCGTTAAGCACGTCGAAGATGTAACGTTATGGGGCGTATCTAACTAATTTGCATATTTAATCCACTAGTGGATTATCGAATTATTACATGATGTTATTACACTCTCAGACGCGACGTCATATGATAAATATCTCAAGCGATCTCGACTTAAGCAACACTTTAGCACATCTGCCGAACTTATGCATTACGTGTAACGACGACCACGTGACGTCAGATATATTAACTCCAAGTCCCCATGTGCTGTTGGGCGCCAGTTACCTTAAAAACAAATCAGTCGGAGTCATTACAAAAGTGGACGCTGGTCGATTAACGTGTCTCAAAGGAGATCAAGGACAGTTTCAGGAGGGGACCTACCCAAGCAAGGGACAGAGCCTTAAACTACCCAGGCCAGGCAAGGGACCGATTCCAAAAGCAAAGGACTGGCCCAAAAAGTCGCAGAAGTGCTCTGCCCCAAGGAAGGTACCGATCCCAAAACACAGACGGATACCCTATTGCGTTCTAAACACGTTTGAATACGTTCCGGCAAAATATACGATGGAAACGTTCGATATTGCAGTATGTTGCCTATAGGTGAAATAAATTACCCATATGCAACCAGGCAACTGTCGACATATTTCAACTAACATGCCACGTATAACTTACGCCCAATTTATAGGCAATACCTTGGTATACGCTGGGAACTTTAATGCGTGCACAAAATCTTTGGCCGCATTTGGCGTGCAACAACTTATACCATCGTAGTTCCGCGTGCCCATAACTTGTTTAAAGGTTACTTTTTACTTACACAACGTACCCCAGCCTTTTTTGCTAAATTTCTCATACGTTGTAATATATTCATATTGGTGCTATACACGTCATTTCATGACGGCCACTTTAACGGAAACACCAGATTGGTGGACTCTTCCATTGCTTGTTGGACAAGTCACTGAAGCAGTGTCAGGTCTATTTGCTCGTTTTTATTCCATTTTTGATGGAAAATCATGTTGGCAAACAGTGCAGACCCTAATCTGGGCCTGCACCGTTTGCCAAGGCACGCCTTTAGGTGTTTTCCACCAGAAACATGCACACAACGTTGTGAATTGAAGCATCAAGTTCCGTATTGAATGTTCGAAGCTAATGACGTCGTTAGTTAAACTTTGATCATTTATTATTGCAAATATGATAATATTTTTGCTGAAAAATGTGAGCAGCTTCTGCGGATGCAAAAGCTGCTCACATTTCTTCAGCAAATATACCAAAATTTTACATATTAAACTTGTTAGAACAGTTAACAATTTGACCACTAACGAGCTCGTTAAGCTAACGATGCTTTAAACAACTGGGCCCTGATGTACTGACGTAGCCAGATACGCACAACAAGGAAAAGGACCAGAAAAAAATCAGGGCTGGGTTGATCAAACTAATGACGTCGTTATTTAACGTATCATTAAAAGTTTGATTATTTTATACGAGAAATATTCTAATATTTTGCTGAAAAAATGAGAGCAGCTCTCATTTTTCAGCAAAGATAATACTACTAGTATATTAGATATTATACTTACTAGAACAGTTAACAATTTGACCACTAACGATCTCGTTAAGATACCGAGGCTTTGGACAACTAGAACCAGGCGACGATCAATGCTAACCCTAGTGAGTGAGTGTTTGAGCTTTACGTCCTACCAACAGTTAAGGTCATCAGGAGACGGGACCTCGGTTTAAAGACTTATCCGAAAGTCTGGAGAAACCCGGGATCGATCCTGAGACCCCTGGTTTACAAAGCGAGTAGCGTAACCACTACACCACGGTGGCTTCTGCTAACCCCTGTAATGAGGCGCGGAAAATATAAGAAAAAGAAAATGCATCTCACAGGCACTGCCGTTATTTTCAAAGCAAATTATTTCTGTAGTTCTTACTAAAGCGAAAAGTCGTCACTCTGTCATAATTTATAATTCTGAGGCCACTTTCATTTCACCACGGGAAGTGACTTGGTAATTTTTAATTCAACTTTTACAGTTAATTCTAATATGGCTATTATATCACGGCTGTAAGGGTCTATTGTCAAGACTATTTCCCTAAAGAATCAAGGTGAGAACTAATAAAAGCGTTCAAGTGGTCTCCAACACGTGGCTGTTTCAGTCCTTTTGTCCGGGTAAAAAGGGGATGAAAAATAATAATAGTTAGATCATAAATTTGTAATTATTAGACTGAAAGAAGAGAGCAAGGCTCAGTAAAAAAAAAAAAGTGAAATGAGGGTTACTTGAAAAAGATACGAGATAGAGCTGCAAGAAAATCGCCCTTATTTCATTTGATTCGGGCAAATCTTCAGCCGTGTACACATCCACATATATTGACACATTGTTCTGGAGTGAAAACCGGTACTTCTCCGTTTATTCTGTTCGTGCACGAAACTTAAGTCTCTTTTGAAAAACAAATATTCGGAATTGCTGAACTTTGTTATGCGTTGACTGTTTAGTTTGAAGTGCGAGGCTGACCAGCGTGTTGCCGTGTGACAACGCGAGAAGTGGTGACATAAGGTCTCAATTATATTTAAAAGTTCACAGTCTTTAGACTTGTAATTTAATTAAGTAATTGAGCCGAGTCGTACGAACGAGTATTTTATAACTTGTACGCCAACTGAAGATTCTTATCAAACTGCGTCTTCATCTGGCACTGCGTAGACCAAATATCGGCCCAAACTATTTCTTCAGGCGGGTTTTACTGAATAGACACGCAGACTGATTATTTTCTCCACGCATGCGCACACGACGGAAGACAGTCTCGGCTAGTGCGTGACGTGGCCAATTAATAAATTCCATTTTTGAGGAGACAGAAAATGGAAATGAAATTTGCTTGATGAATGAACTTTACAATGCGAAAACACACTAACGAAAACATGCCTATATAAATACATTGTAAATTTTACCGCTGAAAATCGAAAATTTTAAGATGAAAAATTTGGATATTTCTCTCCATATATAGATTGTGGATACACGTTTGAACCGCCTCATTGAGGCGGTTCTAACGAGTTCCGTCAATCTATATTTTAGAGCAGAAATAAGAAAAATAAGGTTTACCCCTGCAAACCCCAGTTTTACTCTATAAAAGTGGGGTTCAAGGGGATCAAAATTATGTAGGCTTGTTTTCGTGATGCGCCAATTCAAGTGTTTTGAAAATTTGACCAAAAACTGAAAATATTCAGACAACTGTTCTGATATTTTTCATAGTTGTGTTAACTCGTTTAATGAGTACCCACAATCTATGTTTTGAGCAGAAATATATATATATGTAAAAGCGTGTTTTCGTGATGGCTAGAAATTTTGTACCAGTACACCGGTATTGCGCAAAAGTTCATTGCTAACTCTACATATATACACATTTAGTCAGTGAATACAGTAACATGGTGAGAAAAGGAGTGTTGGCGTTTGGTTATCTGATGATCAAGATGTAGATATAGATGGGAGGGAGTTTAGTAGAATATTAGTCAGCGTCATTATGAGAAGTGCGGCCCCCGCCCATTGGGGCTTGAAGAAATATATGGGCTGCATGATGCTTCCACGCAGAGCTGAAACCGAGTACTGGTAAACCGCTTAGAGGATCTAAACCTGCCCAGGCAAGGCGGTGCGAGCCATGCTTATAAACCCTATTGGTTTCATTGGGCGGCAGGGCTTGAGATGTCATTTCATCTCAATGTCGGATAAAAGTCCCGCAAAATTGGAAGCAACGTATCCAAAATGACCTTTACAGTGTTGACGTGGACGTTAAACCTCAAATCAAACAGACAAACATAATGAGAAGCAAAACTACAGTAGCAGGATTAAGCAACGCGCAGGAGTTGGCTACTTTTCGTTCCGTGCTATTCACTCTAGAAATCGTTAGGTGTCACTAGTTTTCGCTAAGTAAACATGTATTGTCGGTCATATGAGCTCCGTCCAGAAACAAAACCTGCCTACAGGGTTTGCGACCAGGTAAGACTCAAACCGTCTTGCTCAGCTACATTGCCGCCGTGAAAAAAAAATAAAAATAAAAGAAAGTTTGGTATATAAACTAGAGGTGCTGTGCTACAGCTACCATAGCCCCAGACATGAGAGGATAACCACATATTACAGTAAAATTCCTATATTAAGACCAACTGTTCAAAAGTGGTCTTTAAGACCACTTTTGAACAGTCCCAAAGGTGGTCCCTTACCAGAGGACATTGTGTGCAGAAAACACGAAGAAAGAATAACTGCACCCTTCTAAATAAGCTTTTTAAAGCAGAATTAGTCTTAATTTTAGGTGGTCTTAATAGCGAATTTCACATGTATTTTTCTTATTTCTGCATCAAAACATATGTTGTGCGTACTCATTAGAAGCGCCTTCTAATGAGTAC
The DNA here is from genome assembly GCA_963580285.1 of Lucinisca nassula. Taxonomy (NCBI): domain Eukaryota; kingdom Metazoa; phylum Mollusca; class Bivalvia; order Lucinida; family Lucinidae; genus Lucinisca; species Lucinisca nassula. The sequence goes on from OY757017.1 coordinate 151,356,229, forward strand.
GCACATGTTTTCATACAGAAATAAGAAAAGTTTTAGTACTTTTTGGATGAAAAAAAAGACTTATCCGGAGCTATGAGCGAGGTGACAGTTAGGTGCAGATCAGACTGCGAGAATAAACACGATTGCATAACATTTTTTCTCATGTCGTGGCTTATATCACTACATCAGTTTAATATATGAAGGCCGGTTCGTCCTCTATTGAATTTCGACAGTTCTAAATGATTTGTTGGACCTATTTCAGACGCAACAGAACGACGCGGCGTCTGTTCAGGACCTACATTGTTTGCTTACATTACAAGAATTTAAGGGCAAAACGACACAGTCTAAGTCCGTGTTTAGGACCATTTTCCAACCTACACTCGTCCCCGCCCATCGGGGCTTGGAGAAATAGATTGGGCTGCACGGTGCTTCCACGCAGAGCTGAAACTGGCAACTCGAGTATTGGTAAACCGCTTCGAAGAACTAAGCCTGCCCAGGCAAACCAGTGTGAGTCAGACCGTCCAATGCAAATAAGCCTTCTGGTTTCATTAGGCGGCAGGGCTTGAGATGTCATGTCAAGTCCTGCAATGCCTTTAACAGTGTTGACCGGGACGTTAAACCTAGTATATTTTCCGGAAACCACACTCCGTCGCATCGCAGTCTTTCAACGTCAATGTCTCACATTCAACGTGACGCACAATGACGAGAATAATTTAACTCATAAAATGCCAATTACGACAATTGTCGTCTGCTTTGTCGTCTGCTGGTTACTTTAAAAACTAATTTTTGCAAGTAGTGTGAACCCAGATCACACTGCTCCTTATGTTGGCCATATATGTAGCATATTAGGTTAAAAGTACTGTTAGTGTCTCCGTACCTCCTCCTATGGTATTTGATGCAAGACATTGAAATTGATATGCATGTGTATGAAGGAAACATGATTCTAATCTTGCCCCTTATTGCATAATTATGTCCCCTTAAACGACTAAACATTTTGGCCATAAGTGTAGCATAGGAGGTTAAATAGTATTGTTAGTGTCTCTGTAACTCCTCCTACAGTATTAGATGCAGGACATGGAAACTTGCAACACATTTTCCGCAAGCACTGAACATATCATACTGATCTTGTCCCTTATTGCAGAATTATGTCCCCTTGAAGGACTTATATAGTTTGGCCATACATGTATGTGTATCATAGGAGGTTAAATAGTACTGTTCGTGTCTCCGTAACTCATTCTACAGTATTTGATGCAGGACATTGAAACTTGCAACACACTTCAGACATACATTGAACATGTGCACAGAGGAAACTGGATTTTGATCTAGCCCCTTTTTGCCGAATTATGACCATTTGAACGACTTAAATATTTTGGCCATATGTGTAGCCAGATGACAATTGTTGTGTTTGGCATCTTAAGGGTTAGACATTACGAAAACATGCCTATACAAATACATTGCCCCCTTTATCATGCCTATACAAATACATTGCCCCCTTTATCGCCGAAAAAAATAAAATTTTAAGATGAAAAATTGTGATATTTTTCTTATTTCTGCTCAAAATATAGATTGTGGGCACTCGTTAGAACCGCCTCGATGAGGCGGTTCTAACGAGTACCAACAATTTATATTTTAGAGCAGAAATAAGAAAAATAATGTCTAAACCCCGGAAATCCCAGTTTTACTATATGAAAGTGGGGTTCAAGGGGGTCAAAATTATATAGGCATGTTTTCGTGATGACTGAATTTTTATAATTTTAAATTGATTTATATTATATTTATATTTTCAGGTACATTTAAAATCTCAGTTTATACTAAATGGTGTGTGTGTTATATGGAAAGGTTGGATAGATCTACACAGACTAGATGGACTAGGAGCTATAGAATTTGATGTAGAAAGAGCAACAGTAAGTAGGGTGTCAGTGTGTGATTGTTTGTGTGTATGGTGGGGGGAGGGTCGGGGAGGGGTCAGTTTTAGACTCATAAAACATTTTCATGTTCAATTCCGTTGCACAGCAACTGTTTATTACTCTTTAAACGGGCCTCAAAGCCACGTCGATAAGACTCTTAATCATTGAGTCTCTCACCCCTGTGTTTCGAGCCTGGCTCACGTCACATGTGAGTCGCCAAGTTCTGCAACGGAAGGTGATGTGGTTTTTCTCCAGGTACTCCAGTTTTCACCCACCTCTGATTAACGGTCAGCTCGACATGAGTGAAATAATCTTGAAAGGGGGGTGAAACCAAAACAAAACCAACAAAAAATAAATAAATATTAACCCATAAATGTGAATGATGACAATTGTTGTCTGCTTTGTCGTCTCCTCAGGTTACCTTAAAAGTCATTGTTGCAAACAGTTTGCAAGAAGATTTAGCAGACGACATAAGCCGGACATTTTCAGATGCATTTTTTTCTTGGAGTTTTTAACCCATTTAGTACTGGAAACCCCCAAAGGGGTAGCCTGGCAAACAGCGCAGGCACAGATCAGACGCTGCAGAATACAGCGTCTGATCAGGGCCTCCACTGTTTGCTTAAAGTTCCGCCATTTCCGAAATCAATTTTGAAGAAAATACAACCTGACACCACTAAATTTTGAAATGGACTCCTGCTATATATAAGGAGGAAGTTTCCATTTGGTACAAAAAGGGTTAAGGTTAATCATCATTTTGTCCAAAGCAAGGTTAGCTTGATGATCTTGCTAGTGGCCAAAACATTTCTTTTCTAGCAAATACAATATCTATATAATACTCTGGTATTTTTGCTGAAAAAAAAAATGCTCGCAGCTTTTAAATTTGTAAAAGCTACAAACATTTTTCAGCAAAAATATGTGTTTGTTTGATTTGAGGTTTAACGTCCTCGTCAACACTGTAAAGGTCATTTTGGAGACGTTGCTTCCAATTTTGTGGGACTTTTACCCGACACTGAGTTGAAATGACATCTCAAGCCCTGTCGCCCAATGAAACCAATAGGGTTTATTAGCATGGAAAGTCCGCCTCGCACCGTGATTCCTGGACAGGCTTAGATCCTCTAAGCGGTTTACCGGTACTAGTGTATGAGCCGGATTCAGCTCTGCCTGGAAGCATCATGCAGCCCATATATTTCTTCAAGCCCCTATGGGCGGGGGCAGAAAAAAAAATATGTGTATGTCATATTTAATGATCAAAGCTTAACAATAGTTTTGAACAACTGGGCCCTAAAAATTCAGATTTTTCATGCTACTGACATAATTTCTACCCTTATCCTGCTGAATAATTTAATTAGTCACCTATTTCTGACTATCAGCCAATCAGATTTCATGATATAATGGTTATATTCAAATTCACAATTTAGGTTTCAGACAGTGTAGATCTTGATCAGATGGCTTCAGAAACCATCTGATCTGGATCTACACTGTTTGCAATGGTAGCGGTTGTTGTGAACAACTGAATAAGGATTAAAATGACAACTATTGATTTTAACCCTTCTCTTGCTGAATATTCATTTAAGCCACACCCATTTCTGTCTATCAACCAATCAAATTACTTGATGTAATTTATTGCTACAAATTCATAAACTGAATGTCAAACAGTGTAGATCCAGATTAGATGGCTTCTTCAGAAGCCATCTAATCTGGATCTACACTGTTTGCAAAGATAGGGGTTGTCGTGAACAGCAAGATAAGGGTTAATACTTTCAGCCAAACACTATGAAGACATCATTTTACAACCTTGTATTTGAGTTGACCCCTTAAGATGCTGAGAAAATGTCGTCTGCTTATATTGTATGTCATTTGCTTAATCTTCATGCACATTTTAGAAATATTTTTTCATACAGGCAAACAGTGTGGTCCCAGATCGGAGCAGTCTGATCTTGGTCCACATTGTTTGCAAAAAATGACATTTAAGTAACCGGCAGACGGCAAAACAGACGACAATTGTTGTGACTGGCATTTTATGGGTAAAGCTTGAATTTTTTTACCTGGGGTTCTGGTTGATCATTAGATACTCATAAGTAAATTTTGCCACAACATTTTTCAACCAATCAAATTACTTGATGTAATTTATTCTTATGAACTCACCAACTGAATAACAATTAGTGAAGATCCAGATCAGATGGGTTCTAATCTGGATTAAACCTTTTTAAATATGCCACACCCACTACTGATTATCAACCAATCAGATTACTTGATGCAAATTATTGCAACAGATTCATAAACTGAATGACAAATAATGAAGCTCTTGATCGGATAGCATTGTTTGAAAGATAAGACATATCTGGGCTCAGCAGGATAAGGGTTAACCCATTTAGTACCAGAAACCCCAAAACGGGTACCTTGGCAAACAGTGCAGGCCCAGATCAGACACCACATAACGTGGCATCTGATCAGGGCCTCCACTGTTTGCTAAAAGTTCAGACATTTTCCAAATAAATTTTGATGACAACACAAACTGACACCCTTAAATTTTGGAATGGACTCTGACTATACATAAGGAGGAAGATTCCATTTGGTACAAAAAGGGTTAACATTGTCTGGAAAGGTAGAACATTATCCTATGCAACAGTAAGCATTGTATCACTGGTTACTAATTAGTTAGTTAACTAATTAATTTATCTCATTCTTGTCACATTTTACATTCAATCAATCAATCAAATTTATTCACTTAAGCATATACAGCTCATGGTGATACAACATATATACATACAAACAAACAAATAAGTGAAGAATGGCATGAAAGTGAATTACTGGATGGGTCAACATAAATATCAAGGATGTAGAATTGTCACCCAGGTGACACCTTTTCTATACCTCATTTAACAACTCTGTGTAATGAACACCTGTGTTAACCCACTTTATATTGGGGAACTTTGTGGTTTACAGGGGTCTACATTATTTTTCTTATTTCTGCTCCAAGATGTGGTACTCATTAGAACTGCCTCATTTTTGAACTGCCTCAATGAGGCAGTTCTAAAGTCTCAACACCAAGAACCAATATTTTGCGCATTCATAATAAAATAATGACAATTTTTCATCAGAAAAATTACAGTTTATGAGATATGAAAGAATGCACTTAATAATATGTCACAAGGACATGTTTTTGTAACTTGACACATTTTGTCATTAATCGATAACATGCCAATCACTACAATTGTCGTCTGCTTTGCCTTTTGCTGGTTACCTTAAAAGTCATTTTTTTTTGCAAACAGTGTGGGCCCAGATCAGACTGCTCCTGTAGGAGCAGTCTGATTTGGGCCCACACTGTTTGCCTGTGTCCAAAAATATTTTTAAAAAAGTTTGCAAGAACATTCAGCAGACGACATAAGCAGACAACATCTTCAGATGTTTTTTTTCTGGGTAAGGGTTAAGTAGAATGAGTATCTCTACAATTTTGAACCAGATCAACTAATTAGATATTTTTTTCTACAATACCTGCATCACGCCACCCATTCTGTGTCGGCCAAGTGTTGCCATATCGAAACGCATTTATACTGCACATAGCCTTTTATGGGGATTGAGATATGCCTAATTAAAGCTGTTTACATTCTCACTTTGGCGAGTGACAGCTTTCTAGATTACATTATACAGATGTATCCACAAAAGTCAACAAAAAAAAAAAAAAAAAAAAAGAAGAAGAAGAAAAGATCAGATTCATACTGCAATTGTTCTAAACCTGTGACACTTTAACTTTGTAGTGTAATCCTGTAGCCTAAAAATTGAGAAAATGATGTACCGTAACTTCTCTACGTAACAAAAAGTGCTGACCCAAATCAGACTGTTCCTAAAGGAGCAGTCTGATCAGGGTCTACACTGCTTGCCATTCTATCTGCATGTTTTGGACTACATGCTGGATTGTGAAACAAATTTAACTTTTTCGGAGAATTACAGCAAGTCTTCCAGGTGTTCGAATTTTTCGGAGTTTTACGGTACAATACAATTCCAATATCAAGACCGCAGCCATAATCAAAACTGTTTGTTTGAAATTGAGGTTTAATGTCCCCATTAACTCTTATCCTGCTGTTCACGACAACCCCTATCTTTGGAAACAGTGTAGATCCAGATCAGATGGCTTCTAAAGAAGCCATCTGATCAGGATCTACACTGTTTCACATTCAATTTATGAATTTGTAGGAATAAATTACATGAAGTGATCTGATTGGTTCAAAGTTATAAATGGGTGTGGCTTAACTGAATATTCAGCAAGAGAAGGGTTAATACTATATAGGTCATTTTGGAGACTTCACTTCCAATTTTTGGGACTTTTACCTGACATTGAGATGAAATGACTTCTCAAGCCCTCTGCCACGCAATGAAAGCAAACCATTTAAATGCATTGGATGGTGTGACTCACACCACTGGCTTGGCAGGCTTAGACATCTAAAAAGGTTTCAGTTCTTTTTTATGCCCCCTGTTTGTGTCTCTGTCTGTCTGTCTGTCTGTCTAAATATTAAACTTCATCCATTACTAGCTATCAGCCAATCAGATTACTTAATCAGTACTTTTTAGGGAGCTTACCACTAAATATTTTCCATAGACGACAATAGTAACATTTTTCCATCTCCAACAAAAACTGTACATGCAAAATATTTCAAACCTTGGTGGTTTGTAGAGCAACTCTAGCTGAATAAATCCCAAAGAAAAAATCCACATGTAGCCCGTCTCCTTTTTGAGCTATTGTCCGCCATATTGTTGATGTGTAGCGCCGCAGTGAATAACAGGGCAATTTTTTCTCAAAGGGGTGACCATGAAAATGTGGCAGCAATATTTTTGGGCTTGCAGATATAATTGCAAAGCATCTATTCTTTTGTTTTGCTATAAGTACCCTTTTCTTAAAATGAATTAAATCCAGCCTATGTAACCAATGAAATGCACAGTTGGTATTTGATCCTCTATCAAATCTTCTGTCCCAAAGTGCTGGTTCCCCGGCTCAGCAATATTTAGTGTTAAGCTACCTATACCAAACCCTTATTGTCTTTATGATCCATCAAAAGCATTGTCAAATAGAAATTTAGATCATATCTAATAATTTAAGCATGCATAATAAATGTTCAGTGACAAAGAATCTTTGAAGTTTGCGAAAAAGTTATCGCTTTCAGATTCTACAATGAAAGCCGAACAAACAATATTTTGTGAAAAAGGGCGAAGTTTACCTCTTTCTGGAATGGAACCCGGACACCGGCTGGCATCAGTGGTTCTTCTCCAATGTCTTTGGAACACTTCAATCCTAAAATGCACTAAAGTATGCCTTAATAGCATACCAACTGGTATTTATAGCTGATTTCACACCTATACCCCCTATTTTATGTAAAAATGGCATTTTGAGGATATTTTGATGATAAAACTTTGACAAAAATGATTATAAATGCCTCAATACCATGAGAAATAGTGGATATATATCTGTTCAGACCCTTTAACATGAATCTAATCAATAAGAACCAATAAGAGATGAGAAAACTTATCGCGATATTGCAGCGACAATTTTGAAGTTTTGCTTTCGCTAGAGACCAAGGCCAAAAACCAGGTAACCTTAGTGTTAAATTCCAGATGGAGTAGATCCTTTCTCTTGTGTTTCTGGTTATACACTTACTGTAAGACTGTTTCTAAAACAAAGCCATTAACAATTGATTAACATGGCTTTAAAGTACCCCCCCACCCTCAAAATGCACAGATCAGAAGCAAAAACTGATCAAAACAACCAGTTAGACCTAAATTACCACAAACCTTACACTTTTTTACAGTTTCTATGGCAAACCACATGCCAGGAATATCCATTTTATGATACAGAATTGGATAGAACCTACCAATGTGTGAAAATATGATGTAATGACTGAAAACTGGAGTGTGGGGCTGATTTTCCAACTTTTGGTATAGGGAGCTTACCACTAAATATTTTCCATAGACGACAATAGTAACATTTTTCCATCTCCAACAAAAACTGTACATGCAAAATATTTCAAACCTTGGTGGTTTGTAGAGCAACTCTAGCTGAATAAATCCCAAAGAAAAAATCCACATGTAGCCCGTCTCCTTTTTGAGCTATTGTCCGCCATATTGTTGATGTGTAGCGCCGCAGTGAATAACAGGGCAATTTTTTCTCAAAGGGGTGACCATGAAAATGTGGCAGCAATATTTTTGGGCTTGCAGATATAATTGCAAAGCATCTATTCTTTTGTTTTGCTATAAGTACCCTTTTCTTAAAATGAATTAAATCCAGCCTATGTAACCAATGAAATGCACAGTTGGTATTTGATCCTCTATCAAATCTTCTGTCCCAAAGTGCTGGTTCCCCGGCTCAGCAATATTTAGTGTTAAGCTACCTTTAGTATATACGTTCAATTCTCAAATTGCATGACAGTGTAGATCCTGAAGCCATCTGATCTGTTTGTGTTTGAATGTGTATACTATATCAAGTGAAACTAATACATTAAGAAGCTACTCCTATTTTTGGAGCAAAAATATTTAACCCATTGTATACTAGTGGACTCTTCCATTGATATATGTTGGACAAGTCCATTTGTCATATGAGAGGTGGCAGGCCTATTTTTTTGTTTTTATTCTATTTTTGGCAGATAATTCTTTTAGCAAATAGTGTGGGCCCTGATCAGATGCCACGTTCTGTGGCGTCTGATCTCGGGCTGCACTTTTGGCCAAGTTACCCCTTTAGGGGATTCCCGCATGCAACATATTTGTCATACTGAATGATCAAAGTTTTAACGATATGTTAACTAACAAGATCGTTTGTTTTGAACAACAGGGCTTAATTGCTATGAACTTAACATCAGAACAGCTCTCAGTTTTTCACCATTTCCGTTAAGCTCATCATGGATATGCCCTTCAATTTGTTCGAATAATAAAAGAAGAAATGGGCAATTAAAATACTGCATTTTTTTTCAAGATTAAATGCTTTATAAAGAAGTTTATGCATAAATTAAGAGAACTTGGCATTTAAACTCTGTTGGAGCGGTTTAAAGGCAGAGAAGTGAAGTGCCAAATGCTTTTTGCCAAAGTTCAATTGTGTTACTGATGTTGAAAGGGGAAGGACAGCCCCATTCAAGGCAGTCTTTATTTTATAATTATAAGATATCTGACATGTAAAGTATTTCAGTAATGGCTTGTAAAATAAAAAGATGTTCAAATTGACTGATGATGGTTAAATGTTGTATTTAATTATATAATCACCAAACAAATCTGTCTAGAAATACATCAATTAACCCTTGTCCTGCTGATCCCGGATATGCATTATTTTCCAAACAATGAAGATCCAGATCAGATGGCTTCTGACGAAGCCATCTGATCAGGATCTACATTGTTTGCCATTCAGATTGTGAATTTGTTGCAATAATTTGCATAAAATAATCCGCTTGGTTGATAACCGGTAGTGGGTGTGGCATATATGAATATTCAACAGGACAAGGGTTAACCTGCACTGACATCAAGACAACGGTTGTCTATATAATTTTAACCTCCCTTTATAGTAAAACTGGGGTTTACAGGGTATAATATCATAAAAAACCTAAAAATTTGGACACCTTAACCTTTACCCTGCTGTAGGCGACAAGCCCTATCTTTGCAAACAGTGTAGATCCAGATCAGATGGCTTCTGAAGAAGCCATCTGATCTGGATCTTCACTGTTTGGCATTTAGTTTATGAATTTGTAGCAGTAAATTACATCAAGTAATTTGATTGGTTGATAGACAGAAATGGGTGTGGCTTAATTGAATATTCAGCAGGTTAAAGGTTAAGGACTTGCCATAATTATTCTAAAATTTTGACAAATTTGTTTCACTATCAAACATGGAGACCAAAAGGAGCAGACAGAATGGCAAACAGTATAGATCCTGATCAAACTGCTCCTTCTGGAGCAGTCTGATCACCGACTACACAGTTTGCTTAGGCCTATCTGCCCCAATACTTAGGATCATTATGGTACATTGTTTTTCTTATTTCTGCTCAAAAACATAGCTAACAAATTCCCACAATCTATGTTTTGGGCAGATATATGAAAAAATTGGTATCCTTTATCCGAAAATTTTCACTTTTGGTTGTAAAATTTCAGTATATCAATTATATATAATATTTGAATAGGCACGTTTTTGTAATGATAAGGGAAAAGGAAGCATGTTCAGGGGAGGTGAGTCTGTACAGATATTTTTATTTTCCTTATCCGAACACAGGTCTAATACAAAAGGAGATAATTTACTCCAAAGGCACACATTCTTTCACCTTTAAGAGTACACCACTCTTTTTTTGATATGGTCAGTTCATGCAGTTTTTTAGCATGATGCATGAAGTCCTGAAAATTACTGCCCTTGAAAAAGTACTGGAGTTCCATTCTCCTCCTTAATAAAATTGCTCGACTATTCATTAATTAACTAATATTAATTGAGTACCATGTTGACAATATCACTTAAAGCACCATGAAAACTAATAAAGCAGAGAAAAGGGTGTTTATAAGAGCAAATTGGGTTGATGACCTCTGCCCATTGGAGCTTGGAGAAATAGATTTCAAGCCTTTTTTCTTTGAAAAATAAGAAAAAAATGTAAGCTCTAAAATTTTTCATTGCACTTGAATTTTTATAAAACTGTGTATTTTAAATATATCAATACAGCACGGTAGACCATAATCGGATGCAGCATTCATTAGGGCCTGGTGTGCATCAGTCTGAGATATAAGATGCCTGACAGGAGACATGAGACATGCTTCTAGCCTCAAGAAAATTAACCCTTTTTCGTACCGGAAACCCCAAAATGGGTATTTGGCAAACAGTTCAGGCTCAGATCAGATGCCGCAGAATGCGGCATCTGATCAGGGCCTACACTGTTTGCAACAAGTTCAACAATTTTCCAAAGAAATTTTAAAGAAAACACAACCTAGCACCCTAAATTTTGAAATGGACTCCTGCGATATATAAGGAGGAAGATTCCATTTGGTACAAAAAGGGTTAAAACACATCCATTTGGAGACACTAACTTGATCTTACAAACTGCAGTTTCATTATCTATAGAATGCTACTGCTGTTGCAGTTATTGATATTCTCTGCAGCTGCTTCCCTTGAGTTACTCTTCTGTGACAGAGTTGCATAAAGTGCATTTTTCTGGGAATTTCAAATGTTGAGAAACTTTTGTACTATATGAATTCTTTTATTAAAGCATTTTTGGCTTTGAAAATTACCTATTACTCAGACACTTTGACAAAAACGTATTCTAATTGTCACATTATAATTTTATGCATGCACTTTAGCAAATTATGACCCATGATGCACTTTATAAATACTGAAGAAAACATACACATGCACTCTGAAATTGATTCATGTGTTAAATAGAGTGAGTCAGTCTGTCTGTTAACATCATTTCCTTACAATTTGATTTCAAAAACTGTTAATCAAAGCTATTTATTTATATTGATATCTTGCTTTTTTATAAATTAATGCATATCATTCTCAGAATGATATAACAAATGTTAAAAGCTGATTTAGTAACATTTCATTAGGTTTTAAAATTTAAGATACATGGGATTTCTAAAATTTATGAGCTTTAAACTGTCAAAGGGTTTCAGATAGGGGTTCTGTTAACCACTGCACAACCATATGGGTAAGGGAACAGCATTTAAAGAATGTTTATTTCTGGTTAAGATGTGGGTTCTCTTATGCTAACCAGAGCCATTTTAACACCTAGGAACCAATACTTTAGCTGCAGCTCCTATTGTAATAGCCTTAGCTTGGAAGTACCATATGTGTGCTCACTAAACTTGCTCTGAAAATTCTTGGCATTAGAATTTAAATTGCTATCTTTGGTGAAAGTGGTGTCAAAATTATGAAATTACAATGTCATTGATTGATATTAATAAAACACTGCACTTCATGGTGCAACTGAGTGAAAGTGGTAATGTTTCTATTAGACTGAGAAGTTGTTCTGATTCTGTTTACACCAACTGTTTAACAACTGGCTCTATTGCTTTAGGCCCTTTTTTCCTCCAAGAGTTGCATACTGTTTGCTCTTGAGACAGGACATAACACTTCTTACTCTGCTTTCCTGTGATCAAATGACTGATGATTCAATATGAAATCATACTTGTGTTTCTTTTGCAAGAGATTAATTTCTGATGAGGTTTGATTTCAGCATTAGTAGACAGATGGAGAAAAATATGCAGCCTTACTTGGTGGCTTCAAGTAAGTGTGCTCCTTCCAAGCTACATCAGAAAACCTTTAACTTTAACAACATACTGCAGATGTCTTGATTAAAGTTAGTGCAAGGCCATATGTTGCTTTTAAAATATAGCCAGGATGACTTATGTTGTTTAGATGTAATCTCAATCCATGATTGGCACAAGATGCAAATTGCAGTGTGCAGCGACGGGTTGCCGTACTTGGTTCCTGGCACCGTTGACCTAGACGGGGTCTCAGCTGTTTAGGGGTGCTTTCATGATCAGTGGCAGACAATGAAACAAAGAGCAGTGTATCTGTAGAGTGAGACTCATGCACATGATGCTTGTTTTTAACAACTTAATGTCTCTTAGAACTGCAACCTCAGCTGTCTTCATGTTGCACTAACAACAGAACTTTCATAAAATCTGCAGACCATAAGAGGAAAATTAAACATTTTTTACCAAACACTGGAAACAAAAAGACAAAGAAAATCAATATGAAATGCAGGATATTCTGTAGTCAGCTGCCTGCAATCTGAAATGGGTTTTATATGCTTGTGTTTTGTAATCAGCCTAAAAGAATGGGGCAACCACTAACACATGCATGGAGCCTGTCAAAGATGCTATCCAGGAGTAGATTAAAGTAATTAGGCAGCATGGTAAACTGCAGTCTCAGCTAACACCTGATCATGCTTCATGTTTTTTACAGCTTCAACACTTGTAGTTTGCAATAAGAGTAGGAGGTGTGTGTTCTTGCAGTGCCTTCCATCTGCCTGCTGTGCTCAAGTTTGCAGCTTCACAGGCACCATTTTGTTGCCAATTTTCTACAGATAGCACAGCACATGTGCTGTAAATGGGTTATGTCACCATTAAATTAAAAATCAGCATTTAAAACATTTTTATTTTAACTCACAGACTAATGACTAAGGCTCTGTAAACAGTGCAAACAGTGCTGTTGGCTTGTGTCCCTTTGCAACTGGCCTCCAGTAGCTTCTTTGTAAAGCAACCATCCATATTGGATTTCTGCTTTATCAATGGAAAAGTGTTGCTAGTAGCTGCTCATCTCAGTTTAGTAGTTTTCTTACCCCTCAAACCACTGAGATGTTATATCTTAATATATAAAATGCATAAATACATGTATGTTAGTATGTCAAAATGTTGTTTCTGCATATAAACAAACTATTGTTCTTTAATTGACAGAAAGAAACAATGACAATGAGCTGGCAGAAAACAAACTATTTCACATATAAATGTATTTTACTTTCTTTGGACAATTCTGAAGTGATATCTTTGCATCAGTTTAGTATTTTAATGGCAATATTAGGTTATGATTGTTTAAAATAGAACTTGAATTAAAAATCTGAACCCTGCAATGACTGGGACAATAGACAGTCAACCTCTTTTATTGCTAACAATGGCATTATAACCTTTTCAGAAGATTTTTTTAACACACCTGAGCCCCAAAAAGGAGAAAAATTTGCATGCCAACATTTCAATGTCCAATGAAAGTGATTTTTACTGAATAGAACAGCTTAATTCTTCTTTTGGATAAAATATGTATTTAAAAATTTTAATATAAATACATGTATGATAAGAAAATGTAGGTAAAAACTGTCTTTTTGAGCAAAATAAAGCTGGCAGTGTGAAAACTGGACTGCTTTTCTTTTCACTATTGAGTTATTGAGCATAGATTTAATTTAATATATGAGTTTGATGACTGCTGCAGTTAGGGCACTAAGAAGTTTAGAAAATAAACATTACATTTTTTGGGGGTGGGGTGGGGGTGTTTCTTTTGACAGTTATTGTCATCAAAGTACTCACTGAACTATGCAACAAAAGTAAAGAAATGATGTATAAAGATGAGTAACATTATCCAATGATTGAAAATTACGTCAGTTTCTTATTTTGACTGCTGCTAATCATACATCTGGTTAAAAATGAGTATTATATACTTAGAAACAGATACAGTGGGTATGTGGTGATAATTGAAGCATTAAGAAAACACGCCTAAACAAATGCAGTGTAAATTTTACCGCCGAAAAAACAAAAATTTTAAGATGAAAAATTGTGATATTTTTCTTATTTCTGCTCAAAATATAGATTGTAGGTACTCGTTAGAACCGCCTCATCGAGGAGGTTCTAACGAATACCCACAATCTATATTTTAGAGCAGAAATAAGAGAAATAATGTCTACACCTGTAAACCCCAGTTTTACTATATAAAAGCGGGGTTCAAGGGGGTCAAAATTATATAGGCATGTTTTCCTGATGGATAATTTTTGTCAATTCTTCAAAGAAACTGATGCGGGGAAATTCATTAGAACTGCTACAGCAAGGCTATAATAATTATCCACAACATAGGTTTACATGGAGAAATAAAAGAAAACTATCCTTCAATGAAATACCCATCTTATCCGTTGCTATGAGTAACAATGAAATACCCACCTTATCCGTTGCTATGAGTAACAATGAAATACCCACATTATCAATTGCTATGAGTAACAATGAAATACCCACCTTATCCGTTGCTATGAGTAACAATGAAATACCCACCTTATCCGTTGCTATGAGTAACAATGAAATACCCACATTATCCGTTGCTATGAGTAAGAATGAAATACCCACCTTATCCGTTGCTATGAGTAACAATGAAGTACCCACCTTATCTGTTGCTATGAGTAACAAGGATAATTTTGAGATAATTTTGCTGATTTCTTGTTAGAAACATATGTTGTGGGTACTTGTTAGAATTGCCTCAATGAGGCAATTCTAACAAGTACCCAAAACATATGTTTGTTTTTATGGAGAAAAAAAAACTATCTGAGAATTATCCACATTAAGCTGATTCAAGAAGGGCAGTTAATAGTTGTAGTGTCTGGTGAAAGAATGTGTACTGGCTAATGTATAAGCCTGCCCAGACATACTGGTTAGGTGAACTGACTGGCTCGATATGACCAAAATAGTGTTGACTGGGCCCTTAAACTGTAATCAAGCAAACAAACAAAATCCTCACTAGTCAGTTTTGAGATACATTTATTCTTTTATTTAAACATCATGTTCTGTAATAGTTCAGGAGAACTTAACTGCAATTATTTTCCTAAATACTTAAGGCCATATACATACATGTGTTTTATTTTATGCAGACCATGCAATTGATTTTAAAATATGGCTGCCTTTACTTTTTCTGTACCAAACTAGTGCTTTTCACACAAATATGACTTTATACCATCCAAATAACATGAAATGCATGTAATACAATATAAAGATGTATTGTTAAGCATAGCTGTAATACACAGGTATGCATAAAAAAAAAAAAAAAAAAAAAACTTTGTGTTTATTTATTTTGTCATTACAGTTGTCAATCAAAGCACTCAAATCACTGTCTGAATGTAGGCTGAACAGGGACAGAGATTGTTTAGCTTAATCCTGGAAGCCCGGTACTGTAAGAAAACAGTGTAGACCATGATCAGGCACCACATTCTGCACTGTTTACTAAACCCAAATCATGATTCCAGTCCAGCTTGTATAGATAACCCTCTTAAGCAACACTCTGACCTCACAGTGATAAGAATACTGCAGACATTTCCTATAAATAATCTTTACCTGATTTCCTGCAAATCAATGCATATAGTCACATGGGCATCAACAGCAAAAAGCTGTTGAGCTAAAATAATGGTGGGTTGATCCAAAAAGGCATCTTTTAATAGCATGAAACTGTGTGATGACATATAGATGAGAGAGCAAGGAGAAAAGTCTTCAGTCAGTTGATGGATAATAATAACTGCAGTCAAATACATGCATGGTGTTTTGTACTTTTGGATAGCTACTGTATAATTTTGCCGGCAGTTGTTTGCAAAACCTGCATTAATGTAATTATTTCCTGTTTATAATTATTCAGGGGACATGTCGTATTTCTTATTTAAAAATCAAAAATAAATAAGCACCTTCTAGTTGAAATAGACCAAGTTCATTATACTAGACAAACATAAGAAAATACACTTACATCATGTGCAAATTAACCCTTATCCGCCTGAATAAATTAATTAAGCCACACCCATTACTAACTGTTCACCAATCAAATAACTGGATATAATGTATTTAACAATTCAACAGCATGCTAAACAGTGTAGATCCTGATCAGATGGCTTCTTCTACTCTGTTTGTAAAGATAGGGGATGTGGTGTTCAGCAGGATAAGGGTTAAAGAATATATTTTTTCTTATTTTCGTGGACAATTAAACATAAAATCACATGACATGTCAAGCCTTTTCTTCTGAAAATAATAATAATAAAAAAAAAAAACTTTGAAAATACTGTTTGTCATGAGTGGCACTTTTTAAAAGTCAGCCATTTGTTGTTTACAAATTGGGAAGCAATATCTTTCTGGTCTACTCACTTAATTGCCACTCTTTCTGCTCTACTCACTTGCCACACTTTCTGGTCTACTTACTTGCCACACTTTCTGGTCTACTCACTTGCCACACTTTCTGGTATACTCACTCGCCACACTTTCTGATCTACTCACTTGCCACACTTTCTGGTATACTCACTTGCCACACTTTCTGGTCTACTCACTTGCCACACTTTCTGATCTACTCACTTGCCATTGCCCCACCCTAACCCTTGAAAACTGGGGTGAATAAACATTCAGCTGAAACAACACCTTGAAATTAGTTTTGCGTCCCCATCATGTTAACAAGTACATGGAATGAACACCCTCTAAACCCCACTTTATATAGAGAAAACTGGGATTTACAGGGGTATACACTATTTTTCGTATTTCTGCTCCAAGATATAGGTTGTGGGTTCTCGTTAGCACCACCTCGATGAGGCAGTTCTAACGGGCATCATAAACCTATTTTTGGAGTATAAACAAATAAAATAACAAAAAAAATTTCATCAGAAAAATGACCATTTTGGAGATATGAAAAAATGCACTACCTATGTCACATGGGTGTGTTTTCGTAATGTTATAGGAAGGGGGGGGGGGAAATAGCTCCCCAGTCCTTCTTTCCTTTCACCTAATGGGCCTGATTAAACATTGTAGACCCTGATAAGATGCCGCAGCTGCCACTCATCCATCTATTTTCAGACACCAGGGGCCAGTTATTCAAAACTAATGACGTCGTTAGTTAACATATAGTTAAATCTTTGATCATTTAATATGGCAAATATGCTAATATTTTTGCTGAAAAAAAATATGAGCAGCTTTTGCATATGCAAAAGCTGCTCACATTTTTCAGCAAAAAATCAAAGAATTTAAATATTTAACTTGCTTGAATAGTTAACAAAATGACCACAAATTCAGCACAAGGAAACAAAATGTCAAGGAAAGAATTCAAGGAAACAAAGCATATCTTCATTATGGATACTCATTAGAACAGCCCCTTTGAGGCAAAACAAGAAATGTTTTGATCAGATATGTTTTTATTTGAAATCAGCCTCTCATAGAAACATAATGTATACTGAAGCGAGGCACTTCTAAAGTGTACCCAAAGTGCAGGATTAAGAAAAATTATATGCGAGTATGGCCTCGTATCTAGGGCTATGGGTTCTTTCATGCTCTGGCTTATGTCTTGTTTGATTAATTTCAGGTAGAAGACACATTATTAAGAGAACAAATAGATCAGTATAATAGACAATTACGAGATTTTGAAGACAGACAGCGACACTATAGAGAAGAACAGGAACGAAGGGCAGAAGCTGAAGCTGAGGTAGTACAAGCTTTGTTAAATTTTTCTGAGGAGCGAAAATCATAATCAGATCATGTGACCAAATTCAAATCTACACAAAATTAAATGACTAGTTTGTTTCTTCAAAAGAATCAAAAACCAGTCCTACCATTCATTTGGAGCTGTTTTTCATTTATCATGATGGAATCTTAGTTTTTAAAACTAAGACTTTAGTGTCGGCGGTGTTGTTGCTGTGGTTGTGGTGTTTCCATGGAGACTGTTGCCAAGGTCACTGTCAAGGTCATTGCCAAGCTGCTGACTGCATGGCTACAGCTGGATCCTGGCTTTCATCATTGTTGTGCATGTCATATTGTATTGAATGATAACGAACACTGACATCAGCAAAGAAGGTAACCGTAACCCCTTTTTGTACCAAATGGAATCTTCCTCCTTACATACAGAACATGTCCATTTCAAAATTTAGGGGTGTCAGTTTGCATTTTCTTCAAAATTGATTTTGAAAATGGCTTAACTTTTTGCAAACAGTGTAGACACTGATCAGACGCCACATTCTGCGACGTCTGATCTGGGCCTGCACTGTTTGCCAATTACGAGTTTTGGGGTTTCTGGTACTCAGTGGGTTAAAAGTGCAAGGAGGAGCTGAAATAAAAATCAAGATTTGATCACATTGGCCCCACTGTTCAAAGCAAGTGATGTTGTTAGTTAACATATATCATTGAAACTTTGATCATTTAATATAGGAAGTATGCAAATATTTTTGCTGAAAAAAATGTGAGTACTCATTGTACTTATTAGGTATTGTACTTGCTACACCACTGAATGTTTTGGTCACCAATGAGTTTGTTAAGCTGCTATAAAAATTCTAAAAGTTTGGACATCTTGAAAACTTGCTTTGATTCTCCAAACATTTTAGCAAATTTGTTTCACAATCCAGCAAGGATACCAAAAGGTGTAGACAGAATGGCAAACAGTGTAGACCCCAATCAGACTCAGTCGTGACTCGGTCTGCACTGTTTGCTTATAGTCCTTTCTGTCCAAATACTTAGGATTTTTATGGTAATGTGTTTTGGACAACAGGACACAGCTTCACAAATGTTTTCAGTGGGCATTTTTAAAAGCAATTTTTAACAATTCTACAAAGTTCCTGGAATAAATTATCTCCCTTGATGATGGTCAGTGTTGGTTTTTACATTACATCAATTATCCTTAACATTGGGACATAAATGACCTAAATAGTGTTGACCTGGATGTTAAACCTCAATTAGAACAAACAAAAATATTGGGACATACTGCTTTACTGTATATATTCTAAGAGACTAATTTTACTAGCTGGATACGTGTCAGGCACAATTGGCGTAGAGTTCCTTTATGGCACAAAGAAAAATTTAAGAATAGACACATCAAATACTGTTTTGCTACATTTCTTTGAGAAATATGCTTGACATTTCATGTGAATTATCTGCCTGGCCATTAAGGGGTAAAGCTATTTTAGTTACTTCTTTTTGGGAACATATATTGTGGGTACTTGGTGATTCCAACATATATGTTAATGGAAGATTAACCCATTGCATGCGGGGGAAACCCCTAAAAACAGCGCAGACCCAGATCAGATGCCGCTGAATGCGGTGTCTGATCAGGGTCTGCAATGTTTTCTAACAGGATTTTCTGTAAAAAAATGCAATAAAAGGGAAAAATAGGCCTGACACCCCTTACATAACAAATGGATTTGTCCAACATATAGCAATGGAAGAGCCCACTAGTATACAATGGGTTATGACAACCTTACCCCAAATTGTTCTTATCACCCCTTACCTGGAGTTTATCCAGTTGACCGCTTATTCAGAAACCAGAAGATGGGTCTATAACTTGCTTATGGTGCTGTGTCCCTGCAATCAATTAGGGGATAACTGTACTGAAAATTGTCATTTGGGGAGGTAAATCGGAGGTTTTACGGTCGCAAATTTTGTTTTACGGCGACGCGTAAGCAGAGCCGTAAAACATAATTTGCGACCGTAAAACCGACGATTTACCTCCCCAAATGACAATTTTCAATACAGATATCCCCATTCTAATGCACTTATTCGGTTGTAAAGTTATACATTGTACTATTTTGCACAAGGCGGCAAGCGCGACGAGCTGCGTAAAACCAAATGGCAGCCAATGAAAAGCGACGTTACGTGATGACGTTGCGTTTCCGACAGTATATCGCAGAATATACTGTCGCAAATTTTTGACGTTATCCAATCAGACGTCGCGTTACATACGAAAGTGCATTAGAATGTCAAATTTTATACAGACAAAATTGATGTAACACATAATTATGAGCCCACATGTCAACATTTCCATTGATGAAATCTGGCAAAACACTTGTCAGACTACTTGTCCACATGAACATTTGTTAAATTCGACAATTTTAAATTTTGTTACATTTGACAATGTTAAATTTAACAAAATTTGACATTGTCAAATTTGGCAAGTTTCACCATGTGGACACCATGGACACTGCTTAGGCAATTTGTTCCAATGTTAACCCTTGTTCTGCTGAGCCCGGATATGCCTTTTCTTTGAAACAATGTAGATCCAGATCAGATGGCTTCTGAAGAAGCCATCTGATCAGGATCTACATTGTTTGTCATTCAGATTGTGAATTTGTTGCCATAATTTGCATCAAGTAATCTGATTGGTTGATATTCAGTAGTGGGTGTGGCATATATGAATATTCAGCAGGACAAGGGTTAAGGGTAATTCTAGTGTTAAGGTGGTATTGCTTTAAATTTTGTGTGTAATATTGTTGTATAAGGGCAGACTACCTCATTTTTTAACTGGTCTGAATTCATTCTTATGTACATGTAGCATGTAAACCTCAAACACTTTTCATGGGATTTATCCAAATTATGTGCCAAGTCTCATAAATACATGTAGATGTATATAGTAAAATCTTGTCAACTTTTTTATTGTTCATATGCATTGTTTTTCATTGAGTTGATAATCTGGCTATATACTCAGTTTAAAAATATATATATGGTACAATATGGATACATTCAAACCAAAATTCTGGAACAAATCCACAAGAGTTACTGTTATGGTATTTTTTACGAGGAAATTTTGATAAAAATTCACAGTCTTAAAACGATTTTCTTGGCAAAGTCAGATATTTTCAGTTTATTTAAGGAATTGTATAAAAATAAAAAAAAAATGTAAATTCATTGCTTAAGACATAGACATTAACATGGTACCTGCAGCAATCAGTAAAGAAGGTAGAAAGTCCATATAATGTATTGTTTTTGTTTATATTTTTAATGAAAATTGTTGTTATTGGATATTTAAAGTTTATTTATCACCTTGTAAATAACTATGGTGAAATACCTGATTAACCCTTGTCCTGCTGAGCCCGGATATGCCTTATCTTTGAAACAATGTAGATCCAGATCAGATGGCTTCTGACGAAGCCATCTGATCAGGATCTTCATTGTTTGCCATCCAGTTAATGAATTTGTTGCAATAATTTGCATCAAGTAATCTGATTGGTTGATAATCGGTAGTGGGAGTGGCATATATGAATATTCAGCAGGACAAGGGTTAAATGTTTCTGTTTGAATATTATATTGAAAAGTCTATGTAAAGGTAGACTAGTATAACCCACTTTGTAGAGAAAAAAGTGGGTTTGCAAGAAATAATATTTTGTGTTAATTTCTGCTTCAAATATAGACTGCGTGTGCTTGCTAGAATTGAGGCTGTTCTAACAAACACACACATTCTATGTTTTAAGGTCAGCAAGAAAAGCATTGATCATAAGTGTAAACAAAAATAAAATGGCTTTTTATAGAACCATGAAAAAGATATACATATCTCGCATGGGACTATTCTAAGAGAAAGAGAGAGAGAGAGAGAGAGAGAGAGAGAGAGAGAGAGAGAGAGAGAGAGAGAGAGAGAGAGAGAGAGAGAAAGAGAGAGAGAGAGAGAGAGAGAGAGAGAGAGAGAGAGAGAAAGAGAGAGGAGAGAGAGTATTTGTTTTACTTGGTTATACCAAAACTTACATTTCATTGTAATTACTTACATTAAAAAGTCTCTTGATCTCTAAGCTTCACAATGCTGTGACCATGAAGGTTCAAAGTCTAGTGTTTTTGCCAGGTACTCTATTTTTGCCCACCTAGACAAAGGATTGAGGCATGAAAGTGACATATTCTTAAAAGTGCTCTAAACAAACCAAAAAAAAGCATATTTCCAGATAAGGTAGAGTAACTAGAATATTTAAGGGATATTTATCCTTATTTCTTGTTAGAAATATGTTCCATTACGCAAACACGCCTATACAGTTACATCGCCACCTTTATCGCCGAAAAAATGAAAATTTTAAGATGAAAAATTGTGATATTTTTCTTATTTCTGCTCAAAATATAGATTGTGGGCACTCGTTGGAACCGCCTCATCGAGGCGGTTCTAATGAGTACCCACAATCTATATTTTAGAGCAGAAATAAGAAAATAAGGTATACCCCGGAAACCCCACTTTTACTATATAAAAGTGGGGTTCAAGGGGGTCAAAATTATATAGGCGTGTTTTCATGATGTGAATACTTATTTGAATCAACCTGATTAAGGTGATTCTAAC
Source organism: Lucinisca nassula (assembly GCA_963580285.1). Lineage (NCBI taxonomy): Eukaryota > Metazoa > Mollusca > Bivalvia > Lucinida > Lucinidae > Lucinisca > Lucinisca nassula. The sequence continues at coordinate 151,378,626 of OY757017.1, forward strand.
CAGTACCCTCTACATATGTTTTGATGTATCCCACAATTCTCGTCATTACTCTTCCTTATCTAGAGCTGTGATTTTTTGCCCACCTTCGATATAGGATCCAGTCCTATTCTTTGAAGTGCAGAAAACAAAAGTAATAAGGAACAATATATATAAGTATATGAAGCTATCTAATGAGAAAGCCTGTTTTGTTGTGCCTACTTTAACCTTTAGCCTGCTGTAGGCGAAAATCCCTATTTTTACAAACAGTGTAGATCCAGATCAGATGGCTTCTGAAGAAGCCATCTGATCAGGATCTACACTGTTTGACATTCAGTTTATGAATATGTAGAAATAAACTGCATCAAGTAATCTGATTGGTTCAATATCAGAAATGGGTGTGTCTTAATTGAATATTCAGCAGGTTAAAGGTGAAGCAAGGCATGATATAGGAATTTGGGTTTCTGTGCATTTGTCCATTTGTCAAGCCATACGATCAACATTTTCAACAACCCTAACTTTCGCCTACAGTCCATTTCTTGAGAACTATAGGATGGCAACTTTAATGCAAGCATCCATATTTGACCATGACCATGACCGACATTTCATGGTTCACTGACTTTGTGAACAGTTACGACAAGACTACAAGAGCTTCATAACCGATACATGGTACAGACCTGCATCTAATGGTGACGACTTTATTGCAAGCATCCATATTTGTCATTGACCTACATTTCGTAGTTCACTGACTTTGCATCCCCACAGGTATGACAAAACCTGTGGCGGAATTCTTGTTACCATTTGCGAACATCAAAAGTGCAGATCAGTCTGTGCATCTCTGTAGTCTGATCAGCATGTTTGTGTTTGCCGCTTTGATAGTATAATACATCTAACTTCTTCATCTAAATTTCAAGTCTCTTGCTAGTTGGTGTAGCTGAGCAGACTCAGGTGGTCGCCGACACCAAAAACAGGTTTTTGTGAGACAGGATTCATTTGATGCTAGTAGAGCTAAAAAAGCACTAATAAGTCTGTGCCAAGTTGTTTTCTCTGAATTGCTCAGTGTATGAATGTCATTTGACATGTCACCAGTAACAATTCTGATTCTGATTCTGGGCAGACTGTGTCAAAATGCTTTTTCAACAGAATGGAATCTTTCTCATTATGTGAAATTGCTGCTGTGTTAGGTTGACTTAAGCTTTGGAAATTTAGTTAGAAAATGGCTGAGCTTTTTGGAAACATAGAGGTTTATTTATGCACAGTGCAAGTTCAAATGTGCACTGGACTATGCCATCCATGTTCCTTGCCTCTATGCTATATGTGACCGACAAGTCAATGTCATTTATGAAAACCTGTATCTTAACTCTTTTGCAAATGGCTTTTAGAGATTATGTTGCTAAGGACAATGAATACTCCTTCAGGGGTTGGGGTAGAAGGGGTGGAATTAGATGGGGTGAGGGGGGAATCTTTTTACAAGAATTTTGTCTTCCTTTTCAAAAGGGATCTTTGTTTGATTTGAGGTTTAACGTCCCCACCAACACTGTATAGGTCATTTTGGAGACATTGCTTCAAATTTTGCGGGACTTTTACCCGAAGTTGAGATGAAATGACATCTCAAGCCCTGTCACCTAATGAAACCAACAGTGTTTATAAGCATGGATGGTCCAACTCGCAACGCTTTTCCTGGGCAGGCTTAGGTCCTTTAAGCTGTTTACCAGTACTCTTGTGCGATCTACTCTTAATGGAAAGAATTTGCTTCTAGGTAGAAGTTCTTTCCTTAAGAGTTGACCCCTTCTTTCATAGGGTTTGAAATTATTGCAAAGCAAGCTAGATTCTCCCATGTAGAAATGTGGAGAAAAATATGGCAGGTATTCCCATTGGATATGGAAACTGGTTTGGTTCAAACTTGGTGTGATGTCAGAAAGAAAAAGGGAAATTTTCTCTGTGTGTATATGGGTTAAGGTCACAAGCCATGTCTGTATTAATTTGTACTGAATGTCATTCAGAGAAGACAGCTGCTTTTTATTAAAGGAAATTAGTACACTTTCAGAGGTGCAGTCCTTTCAAAATTATTTTTTTCTCTTTTTTAAGTCGGGGTCTGTTTTTAAAGAGTTACCTCCATTGACGGTATACTGATTTCCTTTAAGAACAGTTATGTTTTGCATTGAAAGTTACCCCCAGTTATGTACTGAATTTTAATTTTATTTTTGTTTGTTATATTCAATGTCATGAGACAGCTTTATTATTGTTAAATTTGAAACAATTTTTTAAGAAATACAACTTTAAAACTTTGCCTTTTGTTCCTAGTTGTAAATTCATACCACTGGGAGTAAAGTATGAATTTGAAAATTAACTGTTGCAGTTCAGCATAAATGCACATCGACCTCAATACTGTTATAAAGAGGTAGTGATATACTGCAGTAAATCATCTTATTTATGGATTTTGCTGAAGGAAAATTGTTTTGGTTGAAATTGAATCTATTTTCCTTGAGGCAAATTTAGAATAAAATTTTATAAATGCAACATTTATTTTTGATATTCAAACAGTATTTCCAGTGGTTATATTGTGATATACATTGAAATTCGGCTATTAAGACCACCTAAAATTAAAGCAAATTATGCTTTTAAAAGCATATTAAGAAAGTTTTGTGTTTTATATATCCAGTGTGCTCTGGTGGGAGACCACCTTTGGGACTGTTCAAAAGTGGTCTTAAAGACCACTTTTGAACAGTCCCAAAGGTGGTCTTAATATAGGAATTTCACTGTACATAAAAGCATGAATTGAACTGAAGTTCAGTATTAACCCTTGTCCTGCTGAGCCCGGATATGCCTTATTTTCTAAACAATGAAGATCCAGATCAGATGGCTTCTGACGAAGCCATCTGATCAGGGTCTACATTGTTTGCCATTCAGATTGTAAATTTGTTGCAATAATTTGCATCAAGTAATCTGATTGGTTGATAATCAGTAGAGGGTGTGGCATATATAAATATTCAGCAGGACAAGGGTTAACACATCATTATGAGACTGGTCTGTGAAGTATTGGAAACACTAACAACTCCAAAACTTAGATGGCTCATTTATCTTGGCTGATTCATATTTGCACTTGAATCATCTAGTAGCTCCACATAAGAAATATTTTGAGCTGACTTCAGGGGATTTTTCATAATTATTCTTGAAAATATATTTTGTGTGTGCTCATTAGAACTCCCTTGATGGGGCAATTAATGAGTACTACAACATACCTTTATCTTATAGAAGATTGAAAAGGAACACCATCCGTATCCCCGTGACCCCTCTTTACCTGGCACTTTAACCCTTTTTGTACCAAATGGAATCTTCCTCCTCATATATAGTAGGAGTCCATTTCAAAATTTAGGGGTGTCAGGTTGTGTTTTCTTCAAAATTTATTTGGAAAATTGCTGTACTTTTTGCAAACAGTGTAGGCCCTGATCAGATGCTGCTTTCTTCTGCATCTGATCTGGGACTGCACTGTTTGCCAGGGTACCCCTTTTTTGGGTTTCCGGTACAAAATTGGTTAATTACTACTGGCTAGAACTTCTGCTGTCTGGAATAAATTTTAATCATCCAAAAGGTATTTGAGCAATTAACCCTTATCCTGCTAATCCCGGATATGCCTTATCTTTGAAACAATGTAGATCCAGATCAGATGGCTTCTGACGAAGCCATCTGATCAGGATCTACATTGTTTTCCATTCAGATTGTGAATTTGTTGCAATAACTTGCATCAAGTAATCCGATTGGTTGATAATCGGTAGTGGGTGTGGCATATATGAATATTCAGCAGGACAAGGGTTAAAGTTTGACCATTACCAAAACACACCTGTGGGACATAGTGCATTCTTTACTATCACCAAAGTGGTTTCTTTTCTGATGAAAATTTGTGATATTTTTTCTTATTTATACATCAAACATAGGCTGTGGGTGCTCGTTACAACCACTCCAATGAGGTGGTTCTAACGAATACCCACAACCTATATCTTGGAGCAGAAATATGAAAATAATGTATACCCCTGTAAACCACAGTTTTCTCTGTATAAAGTTGGGGATTACATTCCACATTGCCAAACAGCATTCACTCACTTGCCTAAAGTGAGTGAGTGTATTTGAGTTTTGCATCCCACCAACAACTAAGGTCATACAGAGATGGGACCTCTGTTTCAAGAGTCATCCGAAAGTCTGGAGAAGCCCAGGATCGAACCCACGATCACTGGTTCACGAGGCGATCAGCTTATCCACTGCACCATGCAGGCTTCCTCACTTGCATAGACAAAATTGCAGACGAAATAAAAAGCTAAAAGGTTGCCTTTGGAAACAAAGAACACATAAAAGAATGAAAATCAGCGGCCTGGTTTTATTGAGTCACTTCATACACAGCAATATAGTTTGCAAGGCTGCATACGCCTCTTAGCACCAGCTTAAGTGATATTCGATTTTCGAAGTAACCAGAATGTGCTCAATGATCACAAGGGAAAAGAAAATATAATTTGCACTATGATGAAGCATGGGGAGACTTTTTATGGCTGCCACACGGCACTTAACACCAGCTGCAGTGAGGTAAAATAAAAAGCTAAAAGGTTGCCTAAAGATCTACTTCTTATAACTAGGCCTTGGTTACTCAAGACTTACAAACTTAAATATGTTACTTAATGTTAAAACAAAGTTTGAACCATTCAGTGAAGACGATGATGAGATGCCACATTCTGCAGCATCTCTTCTGGGTATAAACTGTTTGCTGAGGCCGGTCTGTTAGAATCATATACAGTAAATACAGTACTCATAAGATAAATAGCCTAATCATGTAACGCCCACGTTATTTAGTAGATAATGCCATCCCCTTTGAAATGAGAATTGAGTAGTCACAGTTCATGAATTATTTATGAATAGTTCATATCCAGATTTCAAGAAAAGTTCATGAAAATGTTTGAAGTCTACATAAGACAAATTCTTGAAATGTTCATAAAATTTTGGCTCTTAACTGCATTTGGTTCATGAATGTACATGAAACATGTCGTCAAGAATTATTTATACCGTTCTTCATCTGTCACTGGTAAATTCATGACCTATTCCACAGACAGACATGTTATGAGCAGTTCATTGCCCATTCATGAACATTAAGTTCATGAACAGTTAGTGAACTTTTATCTATAGTAGTATGTTGTCTCATTTAGACTTCCTGCTGGGGATTTGAACAGTTCATGTTTCTTAATTCATGAACAATTCATGAACTGTTAAATGTATGTAAAGCTGAAAAAATCAATGAGTATATGAGTCAATCTTGTATTAGTCAAAATATTTGCTTGTTGGGTTACATTTCCTGAAATATTCTTAAAAGGACATTTGCAGTCTGAATTTAGTCCAGCCATATTTTAGTACATATGTACTGCATGTCAGCAGTAATTAACTTTGCATCATCAAATGGATACCTGTCAACTATACCTACCAGAAAGAAGTTGTTGGCAATGGTAGTCAGGGTGTTGCCCCTTCATTAAGATCACTTTTGACACCATATTGTGTAGCAACAAATTTATTGACAGGCCTATCACAAAGTGTTTGTTTTCCTCCAGAACTTTGCATTTCCAAATACAGCTGTTCAGAATATGTAATCAAAATCTATAATACATGCTGATTTTCGACAGCCATACCTGTTCTGCAGCTGAATTTCCTCCTGAAGAGCAGCATGCCTCTATTTCTTTGGACAACTTCTGCTGAAATACTACTGTCAGCCAGCCTTTTAGCACTAGAACTTCTGACCCTCTCAGCATCTGATCTTGGCTTCACCTTACCTGATATTCTTCAGATGTCAGAGATTTTTTTCAGATTTAAACAGAGCTTAGCTTTTACTTTACTCAGAGTGTTGTCCCTTGAGTGACATCACTGATGGCATCACAGATTCTTTATGTGTTGTTCTTATGACATCACACTTTTTATCAACAGGCACATCATGCTAAGAATCAGTTAATATTTCAAGTTTAATATCGTAATACTTTAGCAGAACTCCCAATCCCACCACACACACACAAACATAAACAAGGTTTTTTGAACCGCCAGAACAAGGGCTAAATATAAAACATGCTTTATTGACAAAGTCAACAGTATTGTAAATAATTGTAGATATTATATTAACCCTTGTCCTGCTAAATATTTAAATATGTCACACCCACTACTGATTATCAGGCAATCAGATTACTTGATGCAAATTATTGCAACACATTCATTAACTGGATGGCAAACAATGAAGGTCCTGATCAGATGGCTTCTTCAGAAGCCATCTGATCTGGATCTACATTGTTTCAAAGATAAGGCACATCCGGGCTCAGCAGGACAAGGGTTAATGAAAGAGGTTCTTACTGCAGAGAAGATTGGTTGTACCAACTGTGTTTTACACAGTTTAAATAAAGACATTACTTACTTACTTACTATTTTTGCTCAAAGATATATTATAATTATGGGTTCTCATTAGAATCACCTCAGCGAGGTGGCCTACAATCTTACTTTGATGAAGAATTAAGAAAAATGTCTGATTTTTATCTGAAATTATGTCAGTTCTACTGACCTATGAGCCCTTTGTAATGGAGTTGGATGCACAAGATTTGTTTCTCTTGCAAATGGAAAAAAGAAATGCAATATGTTTCCATGAAATGTTATGCCAGATTTTTGCTAAAAATAACAGAGCCAGCACATGACAACTTCTAAACAAGACCTATGCAAACAGCAAAGACTCATATAAGCATGCACATCTATGGTCTGATCAGAGTCTTCACTGATCACATGACACTTCTACAGCCTGTTGGCTATCTAAAGGGACATATAGGAAGACTCTCAGCCAGACAGGTGGATTGTGAGAACTGAGAAGATCTTGAGTTTAAAGTCTTATAACAGGTTTTTTAATGTGTGTCGGCTCTTTTATTAACCCTCATCCTGCTGAATATATAATTTAGCCACACCAATTTCTGACTTTGAACTAGTCAGATTACTTGATATGAGCCCCGCCAAGCGAATTTGTGTCTTCGAGCATTCCGTCATGACAAATTTTAACTGCGCATGCCCAGCCATTCAGAGGGGCCAGGGATATGGCTTTCTGTCTGAAGGTTCCTCTTGTTTCACTGCTTGTGTGAGCGAGCAGCGAAGGTTCTGGTGAGACTGCGCGGATGTGCAGGCTCGCCTGAACATTCGCTGCTGGCATAGGCGATAAGTACCAAAATCGCTTGATGGGGCCCATGTAATTTATTCCTTCCAATTCACAAACTGAATGTCAGTGTAGAACCTGATCAGATGGCTTCTTCAGAAGCCATCTGAACTGGATCTACACTGTTTGCAAATTTAGGGGTTATGGTGAACAGTGGGATAAGGGTTAAGAATGTTGCTTGGCTTACTGTATATACGAGTTGTGGTATTCCCTCTTGAACCTTGTGTACCTTGTACATTATGTAATACAGTCAACCCTCTTTATACCGATAAAGATAAAACCTGTTTTATCATATGACGTCGTGTCTGAGAATGTAATAACGCCATGTAATAAATTTGATAATCCACTAGTGGATTAAATATGCAAATTAGCTAGATACGTCCCGTAACGTTACATGTAACGACGTCACGTTTGCTAATGGTGGAATATTGACATTTTTATTAAACAGTCGTGAATAAAATGTGTTTTAAATGTCACATGATAAATAGAATCTTGCATTCATGCTCATGTATTATTGAATTTATTAAACTCGTTGAAGAAAAGGGATAAAATGCTCGGCAAAGCCTCGCATTTTATCCCTTTTCTTCAACTCGTTTAATAAATTCAATAATACATGAACACTCATGTAAGATCCTCTATATAACAACAATTTCAATGAATCCTTAGCTCAAGGCTTAGTCTTGGTTCTATCATATCCACACTCATGAAACATTCTGGTAATAATATACTCCAAGAAACATTAGTGTAATAGATATTAGTTAGAACTGCCTCATCAAGGTGATTCTAACAAAGGTCTACAACATTTTTTCTTGGAGAAATTAACGGGAAAAGGCCCTTTATTACCTATCATACTCCTTTTTGGAATTCTTTATAATATATAAATGGCAAATTTTTTATAACTGCCAAATGCTAGATCAATTACTAGGGATATTCATTACTTCATGTTATTTCTGTCCAGCTACAGAAACCTTGTCTCTTTTACCCTTTCTGCCATGAATAGAAGCTTCTGCCTAATATAAAGAAGGAGTACATTTTGAAATTTAGGGACGTTAGATTAGTTAGATTAGTTTTTAGAAATTTAGTTAGTAGGGAATGGCTAAACGTTTTGCAAACGATCAAGGCCTAGATCAGAAACTGCATTTTGCCACATATGATTTGGACTTGTTTGTTACTTACTGTGTGTATCACTTGTGTCTTTTTATTTTGGATGGCCATATGACCATTTTGTGGGAAAGAAACTGTCCTTATGGCCTTCCTTTGTTTAGGTTTACATTATGGTCTGGTCGCTTCATGTTTGTGCTTCTTTCCCTTTGGTGTCTTTGATGGGTGGAGTAAGTTAATTGTATCGATTCCTGATTTTGTTTTACTTCTACTTTGCAGTGTTTGTGTACATCCTGTTTAGGGATATAAAATGAAGGAACCATTCCAAACAAAAACTCATAACATTGGATGCCATAGAAGTAAGCTTATCCTGCTGCATTGAATATGGCCTATTAGCTGCCTGATCACCATATATTAGGCTTGGTACAGCTTCAATTATCTACATTTGTACCTTGGTAGATTACTCATACCATCATTTTTGACAATACAAGAACAACTATGAACAAAACCTCCTAGGGTATATCCAATCAGAAGTTGTAATTTTCATGGCAAAAATGCTAGAAAATTAGTTTTGAAGCCTCGTAAATAACGGTATATGGAAACCATGACATTTTTGGAAAGGTTCAGCATTGCTGTGGGTGGCTTACTGAGAAATACATAAATTTTACATACAGCCAGTAAAATTAAATTATTAAAATGAAAGTTTTATTTACCTCAAGGCAGATAAGATAATTTGCCACATTATGTTCCGCATGAGCTTTTGGGTCTCCTATAAAAATTGTAGAATTACTTATGGGATGTAGTCTCTGAAACTGAAAATATGAAAGGTGTTTCCCACTGAAAATGACAATCTCTACCTTTTCAAACAGTTTAGATCATGATGAAGAAGCCATCAGATCAGGATCTACACTGTCATTCAGTTTGTGAGTTTTAATGCATACATCAAATAATTTGATTGGTTGAAATGTAAAGGGATTGAAATGGAAATGGGTGTACAAAAAAATTCTAGAGCTGATGACATTTTAGGAGAAAAAAAGGCTTGACATTTTATGTGAATCATCTGCTGAGCAGATGATTCACATGAAATGCCAAGCCTTTTTTCTTGGAAAAGAAATAAGGGAAAAAAACTGCCCTGAAAAAGCTGTGTATATTTTTGTGATAACCATGTTCCCGTTCACTGCTGAATACGTTCTGAATGAATAGATCCTTTAGAAGCAAAGAATACACCACATAAACCAAAATACCAAGCCTCCATACTTGTTTCATAACTCCAATTTATGAAATTATTGTGCTTTGCGATCTGACATTCTTTGGAACATCATGCTTTTTTGCCTTCTTAGAAATTCTTGTGAAAATGAATGGTATTCTATGTGAAAGAAGAGAGTGAATGAATTCATCAAACATCTACAACAGGCTCGGTGCTGGTGGAAAAGAAACAAAAGATGACAATTTTAGAATAGTTGGCCATTTCATTTGCAAAGAACGTTTGACCATTCTATTTAATGTCAAGAATTTGAAGCGGTCACATGATCTGATATAAATGTACAGCATTCATTGGAGTGAGTGTTTGAGTTTTATGTCCCACCAACAGCTGAGGTCATACGGAGAAGGGACCTCGGTTTAAAGACTCATCCAAAAGTCTGGAGAAGCCCGGGATCGATCCTGTGATCCCTGTTTTACAAGGCGAGTAACGTAACCACTACACCATGGAGGCTTCTATCAGCATTCACTGGAAAATGTTAGAAATTACTCTGGATTTTTGTTTGTTTTGATGTTTTAATGGCCCAGTCAACTCTATCAGTTGTGTTGAGCACTGATCAGTTTACCTAACCACACTTTTTCTGGGCAGGCTTATACAGTAGCAGTAAGAACTCTGGACAACTGCCCTTCTTGAATCAGCAGAAGGGCAAGAATGACGCAGAAAGATTTCCTGATCAAACTGCACAAAACAATATTGCTAATCAAGCGTGGGATCAAACCCACTATCTCCTGATCACCGGTCAGACACATATCAGGCTGAGCTATCAATTTCTCTAGAACATCACCATAACAAGTTATGTGATGAACACCTAGGGAAAAAAAAAAACATTTTCATGGAGAAAAGTGGAGATTTTCAAAGGTATGCCATACCACCTAATTTTTGTTCAGAAACAATGAATACAGTTTCTCATTAATCTGTTTCATCAGGAAAGTACAGTGTGTCTAAAAATGGATATGTTTTGATTGTGTAATTACGTAATTAGCCCTTAAGACTCCCAAGAAAAACTGCATTCTGAAATTGTCCTCTGTTTATGCAGTCTGCTGCATCTTTCAAACATTTCAGTCTTTGTTTAGTTTGATTTGAGGTTTAACATCCCTGTCAACACAGTATAGGTCATTTTGGAGAGGTTGCTTCTAGTTTTGTGGGACTTTTACCTGACATTGAGATGAAATGATATCTCAAGTCCTGTCCCCCGATGAAACCAATAGGGTTTATAAGCATGGACGGTCCGACTCACACCTCTGCCTGGGCAGGCTTAGATCCTCTAAGCGGTTTACCAATACTTGTGTGTGGTCGGTTTCAGCTCTGCCTGGAAGCATCATGCAGCCAATCTATTTCTTCAAGCCCCGATGGGCGGGGGCCGGAAACACTTCAGTCATATTTTTGCATGCAGGCAAACAAGCAGATGACAATTGTTGTGACTGACATCTTAAGGGTTAGTTGTTACCCTTTTACTGTTGGCATTTATTCAACCAAGTCTGTAAGTACAACGCAAAGAAAATACCGCAAGGTTTCCTAAAAAAACAAACAAAAAAAAACCTCCAATCTCAGCATGCCTCTTGCCTTTAGTAAAGTTTGAATGTCAATGTCAATATAAGTTTTGTGTATGTGTGCATATACATATATGTATGCATTTGTGCATATACATATATGTATGCATTTGTGCATGTGTATGCATGCATATACACATGCATGTATGTGTGTGCTATGTGTGTGTGCTATGTGTGTGTGCTTGTGTGAGTGCTTGTGTGCATATGAGACCTGCCTGAACAAAACTAAAAAGTCCACTTACATTTAAATAAGCCCACAATTTGACCATCCAAAAACGCCCTTTTATGTAAAGACAGATTTTAAGGGGTAGATTTTATCCATAACTCGGCTATCTTGTGAGGATGTAAAAAAAAAAAGTTTAAACTGAGTTTTTAATGCAATGTCAAAGTGGCGTTATGTTGTGCCCCAGGTGGCTCTGATGAAATTTGTACCATCGATTCAGTTATAGTCATCTCAAAATGTTACAAGATAGCTGATTTGTTTGTTTGTTTGGGTTGAAGTTTAACGTCCCCTTGAACACTGTATAGGTCATTTTGGAGAGATTGCTTTCAATTTTGTGGCACTTTAACCTGACATTGAGATGAAATGACATCTCAAGCTCCGTCGCCCAATAAAACCAATAGGTTTTATAAGCATGGACTGTCCGACTCCCACTGCTTTTCCTGGGCAGTACTCCTGTGCAGTGGGTTCCAGCTCTGCGTGGAAGCATCATGCAGCCCATCTACTTCTTCAAGCCCCAGCATAATTTATGTCTGAAACAAAAATCAGAAAATAATCACATGATTTCATCAAATATTAATGTTTTTCCTTGTTTTCCTTGAGCCACGAAAGATATCATAATGTTCACATTAGACTTTTGACATGAAAGTCATAAGAAAGGAGTGAGGTATAACTAAAAAATTCTCAACTGCGATGGGACTAACAACTGAGCTGTAGGGTAAAAAATTTGGGCCGTAACAGTTACTTGTTTGTTTGGAGTTTAACGGCTCAGTCAACACTATTTTAGGTCATTTTTGAGCCGTTCAGTTTACCTATCCACACTTTCCTGGGCAGGCTTATACTTAAGCGGTTATCCAGTAACTGATAACTGCCCTTCTTTAATCAGCCGAAGGGAGAGAATGACCATAGAAAAGATTTCATGATCAATCTCCCCGAAAGAATGTTGCCGACCCCGACAGGTATCGAACCCGCGTCCTCCTGATCACCAGTCAGATGCACATCCGACTGAGCAACCAAGGCCGGCACCATAACAGCTGGTAAGAAGATTCAGCAGTGACCGAGTTCTTGATTTTTGTCAATAAAGGTGATTACTGATATAAAAGACATTGAAAGAAGCAGTTAGGCCCCACTTTAACCCATTTAGTACAAGAAACCCCAAAACAGGTACCCTGGCAACAGTGCAGGCCCAGATCAGATGCCGCAGAACGCGGCGTCTGATCAGGGCCTACACTGTTTGTTAAAAGTTCAGTCATTTTCCAAATAAATTTTGATGAAATCACAACCTGACACCCCTAAATTTTGAAATGGAGTCTTGCTATATATTAGGAGGAAGATTCCATTTGGTACTAAAAGGGTTAATATGACATGTCATATATATATTAGCTAGGATCCTTTAGACTTTTACATAACAAGAGACCATTGTATTTACAAAAGGGAATGATTCTTCCATCAGCAAAGAAACTGAATATATTTATTCCCTTCCTCCTCCCTACTGAACCCTGCTAGGCTAATACAGACTTCCGTTTTGCAGGATCAAGGATGACAAATACTCAACTCATGGCGAGCATTCAATCAGGTGTTCATCTCGTGCAACTAAGTCATTCCTCAAGGACTTTAAGCCTTATGTGGACGTCTTGTAGTCTGTGTTCAGTTTGTGCTGTGAGTGAACTTATATCAACTCTTGTCAATAGTGTGTTAAACTTTTATCTAACAGACAACATTTGCATTTTTTTATCTTATTTTTCACCGAAATAAGGCTTGACATTACATGTGAATCATCTGATAAACAGATGATTTACATGTAATGTCAAGCTTCATTTTCTCAGAAAAATAATTTGAAAAAAAAAAAAATATATATATTGTGGTCAGTTCCAGGATTTTCTGTGATGCTTTCAGGTTTAAACTGGAGTTGCAGAATTTAAACTGGAGTTGCAGAAATTTCTGTGATGCTTTCAGGTTTAAACTGCAGTTCCAGAATTTTCTGTGATGTTTCAAGGTCTAAACTGGAGTTGCAGAATTTTCTGTGATGCTTTCAGGTTTAAACTGGAGTTGCAGAATTTTCTGTGATGCTTCAAGGTTTAAACTGGAGTTGCAGAATTTTCTGTGATGCTTCAAGTTTTAAACTGGAGTTGCAGAATTTGCTGTGATGCTTCAAGGTCTAAACTAGAGTTTCAGAATTTTCTGTGATGCTTCAAGGTTTAAACTGGAGTTGCAGAATTTTCTGTGATGCTTTAAGGTTTAAACTGGCATTCCAGAATTTATGTGATGTTTCAAGGTCTAAACTGGAGTTGCAGAAATTTCTGTGATGCTTTGAGGTTTAAACTGCAGTTCCAGAATTTTCTGTGATGCTTCAAGGTTTAAACTGCAGTTTTCAGAAATTTCTGTGATGCGTCAAGGTTTAAACTGGAGTTCCAGAATTTTCTGTGGTGCTTTCAGGTTTAAACTGGCATTCCAAAATTTCTGTGATGCTTCAAGGTTTAAACTGGAGTTGCAGAAATTTCTGTGATGCTTCAAGGTTTACACTGGTGTTACAGAAATTTCTGTGACGCTTTCAGGTTTTAACTTGTGAGAATTGTCTGTGATGCTTTATGGTTTAAACTGAGGAAAAATATCAAAGTACTTCCCATGGCATATGGGAAATTTCTTGTCATTGCTCTAGTGAGGGAATGTAACACAATATACCAGTACAATGGGAAATAACCAGTTTCCTTTTTCAAATACAGTCCAACAGTCCAACCTGTGTTAAGCAAGCACCTCAGGGCTGATCAAAATGTGCTTGCATAAGACAGGTGCTTGCTTAATGCAGGTGAATTTTGATGCATTTGCCTTTTTCTGGAACTAAATGCATGCCAACTTCCGACAGGTTGCTTGCTTAATAGAGGTGGCCACTAAGACAGGTTTGACTGTATGTCACTTACTGATCTTTAGATAAGGAGAAAAACTCCTTTAGAAAATGCAAGAAACAGATATAACTTGCAAATACACAAAACAGTTTTGGTATAACACAGTTTTGGTTGAATACAGATCCCCAAAATGTGTAGATTATATAGAAAAATGACCATAGATGGTCATTTTTCTATATAATCTATACATTTTTGTTTTTGATACAACATTGATGGTTTCTGCATTGGACACCATCAACAGTGATATAAAGTGGTTTTTGGTTTACAGTGACATTCGACTCATTAACCATGGTTAATCTGAACTCGTTCTTAAATCGGCCCCCGCCCATAGGGGCTTGAAGAAATATATGGGCTGCATGATGCTTCCACGCAGAGCTGAATCTGGCCCACACACTAGTACTGGTAAACCGCTTAGAGGATCTAAGCCTAGCCAGGAACCGGTGCAAGGCAGACCGTCCAAGCTAATAAACCCTATTGGTTTCATTGGGCAACAGGGCTTGAGATGTCATTTCATCTCAATGTCGGGTAAAAGTCCCACAAAATTGGAAGCAACATCTCCAAAATGATCTTTACAGTGTTGACGGGGACGTTAAACCTCAAATCAAACAAAAACAAAAACTCGTTCTTAAATCCCATAGCACCAGATGGTAGATATTTTCATGACAGGCCTCTGTGGCCTAGCCAGGGTAAGCCGACTCTTAACCCATTGTCTACTAGTGGTGGACCTTTCCATTGCTGTATGTTGGACAAGTCCATTTGTCATTAGCTCACATGTGAGATGCCATCGATGTTCTGCAATGGAAGGTCAGGTGTTTTTTCTCTGGGTACTTCAGTTTTCATCACCTCTGATTGATTGGCTCGAAATAAGTGAAATAATCTTGAAAGAGCTGTAAAACCAAAACCCAAACCAAAAAAAAACAAAAACACAACAACAGAAAATAGGGGTAATGTAGGGAAATTGTTCTTATTTTATCTCTTCTCTTGCTGTTCACGACAACCCCTATCTTTACAAACAGTGTAGATCCAGATCAGATGGCTTCTGAAGAAGCCATCTGATCAGGATCTACACTGTATGGCATTCAGTTTATGAATGTGTAGCAATAAATTACATCAAGTAATTTGATTGGTTGATAGACAGAAATGGGTGTGGCTTAAATGAATACATGTATTCAG
This sequence comes from Lucinisca nassula, assembly GCA_963580285.1. NCBI lineage: Eukaryota > Metazoa > Mollusca > Bivalvia > Lucinida > Lucinidae > Lucinisca > Lucinisca nassula. Next base: position 151,394,017 of record OY757017.1, read on the forward strand.
CAGGATAAGGGTTATTTTGGAAATGTATGTTGTGTGTACTCATCAGAATTGCCTCATTGAGATGAAATCTAATGAGTAACACAAACATACCATATTTTATAGATTAGGTCTCCTCACATGGCACTATGTATAACCCTCTGTGGTTCAAACTACCCCTGTCTGGAAGAAATAGCCATTGGTGTCTGAGACATTGAAGTTCCATTGTAAATGACTTCGTTGATTTTGGGAGGTACAGTTTGATTACCACCTAAAACAATATTACTATAGTTCCATTTAATGACAGATGACTTATTCATTCCAAATTATGGAAAACATCTTTTGAAAGACAGCGGTAATCAACTATATCAGAAGTAGCAGCATGATACAGGACTAATTCATAAATTTATTTTTACATGTTTTTTTTTAACCCTTGTCGATGTAAACATGCCTATGCAAACATTGAAGATCCAGACCAGATGCCTTCTGGGTCCAGTTGTTCAAAACTAATGTCATTAGTTAACGTATCTTTAAATCTTGGACCATTTAATTTGGCAAATATGCTAGTATTTTTGCTGAAAAAATGTGAGCAGCTTTTGCAAATGTAAGAGCTGCTCACATTTTTCCAGCAAAAATACCAAAATATTAGATATTGTACTTGCTAGAATAGTTAACAATATGACCACTAACGAGCTCCTTAAGCCAACGATGCCTGGCCCGTGATCTGGATCTTCACTGTTTATCATTCAGTGAAATAATTTGATCACCAAGTAACTTGATTGGTTAATAGTTAAAATGGGTGTGACGAAATAAATTTATTCAGCAGAGAAAGGGTGAAGGAAACAACAGCAGATGGTAATGAACCAGTTCCTAATGAAACGGTACTTGTTGCATAATTATGTGACCAGCAAAGGCTCAGGTGAGCCTGCACTTAACCATTTTTGTACCAAATGGAATCTTCCTCCTTAAGTATACCAGGAGTCCATTTCAAAATTTAGGGATGTCAGGTTGTTTTTTCTTCAAAATTTATTTGGAAAATGGCATAACTTTTCGCAAAACAGTGTAGACCCTGATCAGACGCCGCATTCTCCAGCGTCTGATCTGGCTGCACTGTTTGCCCTGGTACCCGTTTTGGGGTTTCCGGTGTAACGGTCAGTTTCTTCCCCCGGTGTAACAGGCTCGTTCTTCCCCCCAGTCAGTTTTTTCCCCGAGGAAGAAACTGACTGGGGGGAAGGACCGGTCTGTTACACCGTTACTAAATAGGTTAAGGGCAGTATCTTGAGGAGCAATGTCAGTGCACATGACTATTTATATCAGAGCTCACATAGTGCAAAAATAGTACCCTGACATTGGAGCTTATGTATTTCAACACTACTGCTAGTTGTGGGAGGGTTGTGGGTGGGGGTGCATGCAAAGTACATATATTTTTTTGCTTTGTCTGCAATCTTAAGGAGCTAGATTAGGTCGCAACCACTGGGTGCTAGCTTACTCTTCAACACTTAGAGCTAGCTTACTCCACAACCACTGGCAGCTCAACTTAATCCATAACCATTAGGAGCTAGCTTAATACACAACCATTAGAGGCACTGGTAGCTAGATTACTATACAACACTGGGAGCTAGCTTACTCCACAACCACTGGCAGCTCAGCTTAACATATACCAATTGGGAGCTATCTTAGTACACAACCATTAGAAGCACTGGGTGCTAGCTTACTCTACACCACTGGGAGCTAGCTTACTCCACAACCACTGGCAGCTCAGCTTAATCCATATCCATTGTGAGCTAGCTTAGTACACAACCATTAGAAGCACTGGGACCTAGCTTACTCTACAACATTGTGAGCTAGCTTACTCCACAACCACTGGCAGCCCAGCTTAACATATACCAATTTGGAGCTAGCTTAGTACACAACCATTAGAGGCATTGGGAGCTTGATTACTATACAACACTGGGAGCTAGCTTACTCAACAACAACTGGCAGCTCAGCTTAATCCATAACCATTGGGAGCTAGCTTAGTACACAACCAGTAAAAGCACTGGGAGCTAGCTTACTCTACACCACTGGGAGCTAGCTTACTCCACAACCACTGGCAGCTCAGCTTAATCCATATCCATTGGGAGCTAGCTTAGTACACAACCATTAGAAGCACTTGGTGCTAGCTTACTCCACAACCACTGGCAGCTCAGCTTAATCCATATCCATTGGGAGCTAGCTTAGTACACAACCAGTAAAAGCACTGGGAGCTAGATTACTATACAACACTGGGAGCTAGCTTACTTCACAACCACTGGCAGCTCAGCTTAACATGTACCAATTTGGAGCTATCTTAGTACACAACCATTAGAAGCACTGGGTGCTAGCTTACTCTACACCACTAGCTTACTCCATCCACAACCACTGGCAGCTCAGCTTAATCCATATCCATTGGGAGCTAGCTTAGTACACAACCAGTAGAAGCACTGGGAGCCAGCTTATTCTACAACACTGGGAGCTAGCTTACTCCACAACCACTGGCAGCCCAGCTTAACATATACCAATTGGGAGCTAGCTTAGAACACAAACATTAGGAGCGTTTTCCACAACCACAGGCAGCTGGCTATCTTACTCTTCAACACTTAGAGCTAGCTTACTCCACAACCACTGGCAGCTCAACTTAATCCATAACATTGGGAGCTAGCTTAGTATACAACCATTAGAAGCTTTGTCCACAACCACTGGGAGCAAGCTTAATCAACTAATAGTCACTGGGGGCTAGCTTACTCCACAACCACTTGCTGCCCAGTTTAATCCATAACCATTGGGGGCTAGCTTAGTACACAACCATTAGAAGCGTTTTTCCACAACCACTGGGAGGTAGCTAACTCTACTAGTAATAGTCACTGGAAGCCATCTAACTCCGCTACCTTAATCCATAACCATTGTGAGCTAGCTTAGTACACAACCATTAGAAGCTTTGTTTACAACCACTGGCAGCTCAACTTAATCCATAACCATTGGGAGGTAGCTTAGTACACAATCATCAGAAGCTTTGTTTACAACCACTGGCAGCTCAACTTAATCAATAACCATTGGGAGCTAGCTTAGTACACAATCATCAGAAGCTTTGTTCACCACTGGGAGCTAGCTTACTCTAAAAACACAGGCAACTAGTTTAATCCATTACCATCAGCAGCTAGCTTAGTCCAAAATCACATGGAGCTACCTTACTCCATAACCACTGGGACTCAGCTTATTCACAATCACTGGAAGCTAGCCTAATCTATTACCATCAGCAGCTAGCTTAGTTCACAACTACTGTGAGGCAGCTTTGTACACAGCTAATGTGAGCTAGCTTACTCCACCACCACTGGGAGACAGCTTAGTACACAACCATTGGACGCTAGTTTACTCTAAACATATCTTGGAGCTAGCTTACTTCATAACAACTGAGAGCTAGCTTACTCCAAAACCACTGGAGCCTTAATCCACAACCACTGTTAGCTAGTCTACTCTACAACCACTGGGAGTTAGCTTAGTCCACAACCACTGGACGCTTTGTTCACAACCACTTTGAGGTAGCTTAATCCACATTATTTGGAGCTAGCTTACCTCAAAACCACTTGAAGCTAGCTTACTATAAAACTGCTGGAAGCTACCTTAATTACCATCGGGAGCTAGCTTAGTCCATAAGTACTGTGAGCTAGCTTAATCAATCACCGTCAGAAGCTAGCTGAGTTCACAACCACTGTCAGCAGGCTTACAACATAACACTGTTGGTTAGCTTACTTCACAACCACTGGTAGGTAGCTTAATCCACATTACTGGCAGTTAGCTTAATCCCTAATCATGGGCAGCTAGCTTACTCCAAAACCATTGGAAGCTAGCTTAATTACCATTGGGTGCTAGCTTAGTCCACAAGTACTATGAGCTAGCTTACTCCACAATCACAGAGCTAGCTTAATCCATTGCCATCAGCAGCTAGCTGAGCTCACAACCACTGAGCTAGCTTACTCCAGAACCTCTGGGGGCCAGTATAGATATATAATCTAAACATTTTTGTTTGGAAATAACATGGTTGTTTGACTAACAAGATTTCTGCTTTGAACCCAAACAATAAAGTTATAAAAAGGTGTTTGAGGATATGGACATAGTTTAAAGTCTAAAAAATATATGAGTCAATACACACAAGTCTACAGCATTCTGCGATAAATGTTCTTAAAATGCTCATGCAGGGCAATCTAACACAGATTTATGGCTACCTTAAGGTCTGGTGAGTAGCAAAGGGTCTGCTGAGACTTTGCTTAAGCGCAGACTTGACTGAGCTTAGCTGGTCGCCTCTGCAATAAGTGTCCATCCCTTTTTCTGCTTTCCATTCCACCAAATATTTATGAAATACACACAAAGCAAAAATAACAATTACACTTGTAGTTGTTTAGATTAACCCTTATCCTGCTGAATAAATCAATTTACCACACCCATTTCTGACTATCAACCAATCAAATTGCTTGACCTAATGTTTTCATTTAAATTCGCAAACTGAACGAGAATTTAGTAACAGTGAAGATCCTGATCAGATGGCTTCTTCATCTGACCTAGATCTACACTGTTGCAAGGGTAGGGGCTGTCATATTCAGCAGAATAAGGGTTAAAGGGCATTTTCTACTGACTGCAGAAACATTTTTATGGTTTTAAGATCAATGCTACATAACAGAATATCGCTGGACTTTGGAGTCAAACCCAAGAGAACATTCAACTGACCCACAGTATGCTTATGTGTTCAGTTAACCCTTATCTTGCTGAATATTCATTTAAGCCACACCCATTTCTGTCTATCACCCAATCAAATTACTTGATGTACTTTATTGCTACAAATTCATTAACTGAATGCCAAACAGTGTAAATCCTGATCAGATGGCTTCTTCAGAAGCCATCTGATCTGGATCTACACTGTTTCCAAAGATAAGGGTTGTCGTGAACAGCAAGATAAGGGTTAAAGGTGCATTATTGAGCTACCGGGTCTCAATTTTTTTTTTTTGGTTTTTATCTTCAATGCATACTCCTTTGTCATGTGTACACTTTTGGAGCCAAATACAGCTTCAGAACTTTGTGAAAATGGTCGTTTTCATTCCTGTTTACCCTTAGCTCTGAACATGTGTTCGGAATTTCTGTTCTAAAAATAAATCTGTCACTTTACACATACATGGCGACAGTATCGTCTCTGAGTGTCGTTACTTATGGCATGGCATTCAGCGTCATATTGCTTCCGATTCAGGCATGGCCTAAGCAAACAAGGCCAAAAATGAACGTCACATAACGTCATATATGGGGAATCTATTTTTGTCACAAACTAAAAATAGATCTAACTAGTGTGCGAAACCTAGTTAGGGAATCCCTCTCAAACTTGTTTACCTGTCATCATAATTGTTCGCATTTTTGCATTCATTTGTATTGTTTTAAAGAAAAATACCGGCTATATGTATTTTATTTTTAGACGCATTTTTTCCAGATAGCTCAATAATGCACCTTTAACATGTTAATCTGAGAAATACTTTTAACTCTTATCCTGCTGTTCACAACAACCCTTTTCTTTGCAAACAGTGTAGATCCAGATCAGATGGCTGATCAGGATCTACACTGTTTGACATTCAATTTATGAATTTGTAGGAATAAATTACATCAAGTAATCTGATTGGTTCAAAGTCAGAAATGGGTGTGGCTAAACTGAATAGTCAGCAAGAGAAGGGTTAAAGGGAATAGATACACCTTCATGGGAGGCAAATCTTACAAAAACATTTTAATCTCCTTTGTTCCTAGGATCGAGTTTGCTCTGAGAGAAAAGCTCTTAAAGGTCTGCTCTTAAAGGAAAGAATTTGGGATTGAGCAAATTCTTTCCTTTAAGGAGAAGACCCCTTTTTCAGAGGGGTGCCTTAACAGGAAAGCAACAAAAAGTAAATATAGTCGTTCCTCTTTGAAAACTGGTGGGAAAAAAAATCTCTCAGGATGCATCTTTCCCCTCAAGTTGGGACCAGTTTCATAAACTTGTTCTTGGTTTTGTCTATATGTTAAATGATTCCTGTTTTATGTGATGCCTTTGTATATGATGCCTATGATATCATAAGTACAGGGGCATTATGATGTTGTTTGTTATAACATATCGTTAAAAGTTTGATCATCATAAATGTCCACTTCATCCCAAAAATCCCCTAAGTAAACTCGTAGAAATAGATTGAGCTGTATGATGCTTCCACGCAGAGCTGAAACTGACCACACATGAGTACTGGTAAACTGCTTAGGTCTAAGCCTGCTCAGGTAAAGTAACGCATATAAACCGTATTGGTTTCATTGGGTGGCAGGTATTGAGATGTCATATCTCAATGTCGGGTAAAAGTCCCACAAAATTGTAAGCAACGTCTCCATAATGACCTAAATAGTGTTGATGGAGACGTTAAATATCGAATCAAACAAACAAACAAAATAAAACTCAAGTGCTTTCTTCTGGAATTTCCAGGATAGGTATCTAAGACCCTTCCCCCTGTCTCAAAGTATTCCACTGATCCCCAAAGGCGAATGTGATTATTTGGATGTCTAATCCCCAGGGTCTCCCTATCATCCCCCCATCCCCACGGCTAAAGCACCAACAGCTCACCTCATCTCATTCCTGATAGGTGCAGCAGCTCACAGAAAACAGAAACTCGAAGCACATACAACATTGTTTGGTCAATTGTCTCTGAGGGTAGGCTGTGAAAACAGTCCTGAACGGAGTAGAATGTTTCATTTATACTTTAACCCTTGTCCTGCTGAATATTTAAATATGCCACACCCACTACCGATTATCAACCAATCAGACTACTTGATGCAAATTATTGCAACAAATTCACAATCTGAAGTGCAAACAATGTAGATCCTGCTCAGATGGCTTCTGGAACTTCATTGTTTGGAAAATAAGGCATATCCGGGCTCAGCAGGACAAAGGTTAAATTCCTGTGTTTTAAGCAAACAGTGTAGATCCTGTGATCTGCAACTGATGCTCTGGGTCTACACTTTTTACCAGTATGCCTGCACACAAGCCCAGTCCATGTTATTAAACTTTTTTCATGCTTTAACTCACTCGAGCATGAAAATTGTCCTGCTTATAAATTTTAAAATGCCAACAGTTGTTGGCATTTAAAAATTTATAAGCAGGAGAAACAACATTCTTTGCAGACCTGAGCAGACAAATTGCATCATTTGTCTGTATTTAAATAATTATGGTTTTTTCAAATTTCATGCTCGTGAAAAAGTTTGATAACCTCAGGGATTGGTCTCACAGGGGCAGGAATAGTGTAGCTATAGATAATTGCTAGCTTGAGTATAAGTGAAGTCAGCCCTCTTTATACTGATATTCCATACAACGACAAAACTCGTTATAACGATAATTTACACGAACAGAACCTTAGATTAACCCTTATCTTGCTGTTCACAACAACCCCTATCTTTGCAAACAGTGTAGATCCCGATCAGATGGCTTCTGAAGAACCCTTATCTTGCTGTTCACGACAACCCCTATCTTTGCAAACAGTGTAGATCCAGATCAGATGGCTTCTGAAGAAGCCATCTGATCAGGATCTACACTGTTTGGCATTCAGTTTATGAATTTGTAGCAATAAATTACATCAAGTAATTTGATTGGTTGATAGACAGAAATGGGTGTGGCTTAAATGAATATTCAGCAAGATAAGGATTAATGGAGATAATCAAGAATATTGTACTTTAAATACTCCAAGAAACAAATGTTGTGGATATTTGTTGCAATTGCCTTATCAAACGTCCACAATATTTATTCCTTTATTACCTCATATACTACTCCTTTCACCCATTTTATACCAGAAACCCCAAAACGGGTATTTGGCAAGCAGTGCAGGCCCACATCAGTGGCGTCTGATCAGAGCTTACACTGTTTGCAAAAATTCAGCCATTTTCCACATAAATTTTGAAGAAAACACAACCTGTCACCCCTAAATTTTGAAATGGACACCTGCTATATATAAGAAGGAAGATTCCATTGGCTACAAAAAGGGTTAATTATTGGCAATTTTGTTATAATGTTAAAATGTTAGAGAGCAAACACTGTTGTTATAATGAGGGTCCTCTGTACTCTATTGTAAATATTTTAACATTACCATAACACATGCGTGCGACATAGTGCATTAATTTCAAATCTCCAAAATGGCTACTTTTCTGATGAAAATCTGTGATATTTTTTCTTACTTATACTGGAAACATAGGTACTGGCTACTCGTAAGAACTGTCTGAATGAGGCGGTTCTAAAGAGTACCCACAACCTATGTCTTGGAGTAGAAACAAGAAAAATAATGAATAATGGGGTTTAGGGGGATATTCATTTCACGGACTTGTTCACATGATGAAGTGGAAATGTAGATATGAAATATGCTAGTCACAAAAATGAAAGTGTGAATTATTTTTATATCCAATATTGTTGAGATAATAATATGTTGTTTCTATTTTGTGCTTGTACAGATTCTAAACAATTGTAATTGAGGTTTTGTACTTCTTTATTGTTTGACATTTTTATGCATTTTTTTTTCCAAAATATGATTTACTATTTTTTCATAATAAGACTTACATTTTCTTCTAGAACAAGGTATATATTTTTTATCAGTGTTGGGTTTATTTCATTTTATTTCTTTATTTCTTTTTTTAATTTTGCAATTTGACTTTTGAAGTTTTCCTGCCAGTGGGGACTTTTGTCCCCATAAAAAGTTTGGACCCAGATCGGCACCGACTATTCATTGGGGCTGATCTGTATCCAAACTGTTTCACACTCTGACAGTATTTCTGAAAGTTTTTTCTTAACCCTCTGCATGCTGGGCATTTTTTTCAGCAGAGGACAATTTGACAAATTTTTCTTATTTTTTTCCCAGAAAACAGGACTTGACATCTCATTGAAAAATATCAACAATTTGTCCTCTACTGAATTAGTCCACACAGAGGACAAAAAAAAAAAAACAAGAATAAGATATAAGTCAAAGGAAAAAATATTTTGGCATAACGAAAGTAAAGATTCAAGCCTTTCAGTCATAGCCATATCTGCTGTAAATCATATCATGCAAAGTTTTAAAACCCCTGCTATCAGAGAACCTCTGTGTTCACCACTTGGTACTTTACATGTCATGATTCCATCATATTCTAATGGAAAACTACGGTGTGTAAGGGGTTTTAAACTCTCCGTTCTGGTAAGATTTTTGCCTCTAACAAGTGCCCCCTCTTTTTCCAATTTTTTTAAGTGCCCAGGGCACTAAATGGGAGGAATACGGTATATGGAAAATATGACTGAAAAGCTATCTTGATATTAGCCAACAGTAAAAAGATTTTTGAGCCAGTTCTTAAGAAAAAGGTCTTTATTTCACAGGTGAGCAACGAAGACTGATGACTCTAACCAGGAAAAATCTTTAAATGATAACTACATTTCCCAGCAGGCACATGCCGTAATTGTGATGTCACGGCAACGTCGGTTCAACATCATGACGTTTATGCAACGTCACATCAACGACGTTGGACTGACGTTGATTTGACATTGCACATCGACGTGTGCAGCTGGGTTAGGCCAATTTCATTCACACTTCCCAAGAATGTTGCCTATTTGGCCCTCTACCGATTGTTAACCCTTATCTTGCTGTTTACGACAACCCCTATCTTTGTAAACAGTGTAGATCAAGATCAGATGGCTTCTGAAGAAGCCATCTGATCAGGATCTACACTGTTTGGCATTCAGTTTATGAATTTGTAGCAATAAATTACATCAAGTAATTTGATTGGCTGATAGACAGAAATGGATGTGGCTGAAATGAATATTCAGCAAGATAAGGGTGAAGTACAGTTCTGCTCCATGGCATAATGTGAGATCATAAACTCTCGTGACAGGCTATGCCACATCTTGAAGTCACGTCAGTGATTCGGGGGCATTTTGGGCCCTCTTGTTACAAGGATGACAACTTTTGGGACTTCCTTTCTGTCTTTCTATAAATGGAACACTTCTGAAAAACAGAGGGGGTAGGGGTTTAGTGGTCTACTCATAAAGGAAAGAATTTGCCTGGGAGCAAATTCTTTCCTTTAAGAGAAGATCACAACTGATACTAAAGAAAAAAAAACATTTTTAGAGGGTCAAATCCCCATTAAAATATATGATAAAATATCAGATCTTATTTTTGCTTGTTATTCTGAAGGATGACACAAAATAATAAACACCAAGGCACAAGCCGAAGATAGACTGTAATTAGTTTGAGTAGTTGTTAACCGTTCGAATTAAATGCTATAATTTATTTTTACACTTCATTTAATTTTCCGATAATACAGGAGTCAAAGTTTATTGAAAAGGTGGTTAAGTGTGTGAGGTTATGATCTGAACGTAACAAATACGATGAAATAACTATTATTAGTGCTACTGTGGAACGTGTTAAATGATAGCCACCAACTCCTCGAGGCAACCTTTCAAAGACCTGGCGTAATTATGTAATGTTTTTTGTTGAACCTTTTTAACTCAACCAGCAATTTACAATATGGCGAAACGTAGCTTTCTCTTTCTTTTTCCTCATATAAATAGGAAAAAAGAACTAATTTTCTTGAAGTTTCTTTTTCAAACACATTTAAAATGAGTGATGGACCTCATTAATCTTTTGGAACGCATTAAAAATCTGTTAGTCTGTATAGATATCATGTTCAGTATTGATGATTAGGAACTATTATTTTACAATCAAGTTGTTTTGGATAACAAATTAGGAAAAAAAAAATCAATAATTATTTTCCTTATTTGTAAAACAGTGTATGATTGATTACAAAGGCTTAGAGTTATCATATTACGAAGGCTGAAGTGCAACCTGTTCCGTTTTAATCTGATCTTTGATTGGAAGCTTTCACGTGTCAAGTGTCCCAGCATTGTAATTGCTACATTAAGCTTAATGCAATGCCCCCCTCAAGTAATGGCTGAATTACGGTAATGGCTGCACAATGGCAAGTACTCTTATAAACAGTAAAAAAATATAAAATACACTTTAATCTCTTTATAACACTGTCCATATAACACAGTTTCAGATATAACAAGGTTAAAAGAAGTCTCCAAAACTGCATATTGTAAAAATCCTAAAAGTTCAGACACTTTGAAAACTTGCTGTAATTCTCAAATTTTTTTTAACAAATTTGTTTCACGATCTAGCAAGGAGTCCAAATGGTGCAGATAGATTGTGGTCTGCTTGGCACTTTGAGGATGAACTATAGTAGGTACAAAAAGAAAGTCCTCACTATAAGCAGAAAATGATATGCCATGATTTCATCTGAAGTGCCTAAAAGCAAAGAAAAGTTTTTTCAACATGCATGACCAGGGGCCGGTTGTTCAAAACTAACGACGTCGTTAGTTAAAGTATCGTTAAAACTTTGATCATTTACTATGGCAAATATGCAAATATTTTTGCTGAAAAAAATGTGAGCAGCTTTTGCTTCTGCAAAAGCTGCTCACATTTTTTCAGCAAAAATACCCAAAATTTATATATTAAACTTGCTAGAACAGTTAACAATATGACCACTAACGAGCTCGTCAAGCCAACGATGCTTTGAACAACTGGGCCCAGGTCATTTTTCACGTCATAGCAATTACCATCACAATGATAATCACCACAATCTGCTTCATTTACATGAAATTAGAACTGTTTGTTTAATATGATCATTTTTCTGTGTATCAGGATAAGCATCTACAGAAAGCATTTTTTTTTTTGGTCACAGACAGCGTGATAATGTTTCACAACATTGACATGTTATACATGTAAAATATGTAAGGACCTTATCACACTGTCAGTGACATATGATATTATTTTAGCATTGTATATTAAGCAATTCTTACATGGAAAAAAGAACGGGCCTCCGTGGCCTAGTGGTTAAGAGCGCTGACTCTTAATCATTAGGTCTCTCACCGCTGTGGTTCGAGCCTGGCTCGGGTCACATGTGAGATGCCACGTTCTCTGGGTACTCCGGTTTTCGCCCACCTCTGATTAACGATCGGCTTGATATGAGTGAAATAATCTTGAAAGGGCCGTAAAACCAAAAACCAAACCTTACATGAAAAATAGTAGTGAGTGTGTGTGTGTGTGTGTGATTTCAGGTTTAACGTCGTTTTCAACAATTTTTCAATCATATCACGATGGTGTCTGGTTGCGACAGGGAGCTCAATGCTCACTTTTATAGGGCTGCCTCACTGAAGTATCATGTCCCAGACACATTACATGATACCACACCCAGTCACATTATCCTGACACTGGGTCGACCAGTCCTAGCTCTTCCCCGTAAATCTGAGTGCCAAGCGAGGAGCAGCTAGTACCATTTATAACGACTTTGGTATGTCGCGGCCCGGGATCGAACCCGTGACCTCCCGTTCCCCAGAGCGGACACTCTACCAACTGAGCTATCGGGGCCGGTGAAAATAGAAGTGAAGGCAATGATTAGTAATCAATACAATTAACCCACAGCTCCCATAAGAGACACCAAAGGGAAAGAAACACAAACATGAAATAACTAGACACTAATGGAAACTACAATAGCTGGAAGCCCAAAAGGACAGTTACTTTCCCACAAAATGGCCAATTGGCTATCCAAAACAAAAATAAAAAACAATAAGCAATACACTCACTCAAAGACAAACCATAACAAAAATAAACTGCGATAGAAAAAACGCCTTGGACTGGTCAGTGAAACAAATTCCACTGGGGTGGGGTGTGGGGAGGGGCTTAAATTGATTTTTACACAGCCGCAATCCTCGCTCATACTTCCATCACGATTAAGACAAATAATTTGTTCAGTCTGCATGAAGGCCTCCTAAACCCATAAAAGGGTCATGGGCAAATAATACAGATTCAGATCAAGCACCACTGTTTGCTAACAGAATTCTTAAGCAAAAATGAAAAAAAAAAAAGAACATGAAGAAACAAGAGGCTCAATGAGCCTAAACCGCTCACCTGAGGAACTTAAGTTTTAACAATTCACAGACTTGACTACTAAATCTGCTAATAGAATCCAGCCCATTGACCCTTACAGGATATAAGTCATCATTATTGCATTGCATTCCAAGTTTGAGATTTCTAGCTTCTATAGTTCCTGAGAAATCTTTGACGAAAATTTAACATTGGTCAAAATGGAGAGAAAGAAGAATGAAAGAACAAATGAACAAATAAGCTGAGAAAGCCCAATGTCTCTTACACAAAATAAGTCATCATTATTCTATTGAATACCAAATTTGATGCTTCTAGCTTTTATAGTTCCTGAGAAATCTTTGATTAAAAATTTAACATTGGTCTATTATCTCTATATGGAGAGAAAGAAGAATGAAGGAACAAATGAACCAGACTAGCTCCAAAACCTAATGCAGCCTTTCCCCTTGCCCAATGGTGCTACACATAAAATTTAAACAAGATTGGTCGACTGCCTTCTGAGATATGCTGCATTGAAAGTGTGGACGACGGATGGACGGACGACAGACGACGGACTCCGGAGCCTTGGTATACTATCAGCTCACTGGAGCCTTTGGCTCAGGTGAGCTAAAAATTCAAGTCGCTATTTCTGTCACAACATTTTCCCTACGTTAAGTCTATGGGCAAATTTTTTGTCGCTCAAGGTCACGTAACTCCGAGGTCAATATTCCGATTCGGCCCAAAATCGAACTTAACCGAGATTTTATGCCTGTCCTTGTTACCTGCAAGTTTGAAGCTGATATGAATAAAAATAAAGTTGCTATCGTGGTCACAACGTATTTTTTTATGCTCAAGGGCAGGTAACTCCAAGGCAAATAATCCGATTCGGCCCAAAATCGAACTTAACCGAGATTTTATGTCTGTCCTCGTTACCTGCAAGTTTGAAGCTGATCTGAAAAAAATTCAAGTCGCTATCGTAGTCACAACATTTTCCCTATGTTAAGTCTATGGGCAAATTTTTTGTCGCTCAAGGTCATGTAACCCCGAGGTCAATATTCCGATTCGAACTTAACTGAGATTTTATGCCTGTCCACGTTACCTGCAAGTTTGAAGCTGATCTGAATAAAAATAAAGTTGCTATCGTGGTCACAACGTATTTTTTTATGCTCAAGGGCAGGTAACTCCAAGGCAAATAATCCGATTCGGCCCAAAATCGAACTTGACCGAGATTTTATGTCTGTCCTCGTTACCTGCAAGTTTGAAGCTGATCTGAAAAAAATTCAAGTGGCTATCGTAGTCACAACATTTTCCCTATGTTAAGTCTATGGGCAAATTTTTTGTTGCTCAAGGTCACGTAACTCCGAGGTCAATATGCCGATTCAGCCCAAAATCGAACTTAACCGGGATTTTATGCCTGTCCTCGTTACCTGCAAGTTTGAAGCTGATCTGAATAAAAATAAAGTTGCTATCGTGGTCACAACGTATTTTTTCATGCTCAAGGGCAGGTAACTCCAAGGCAAATAATCTGATTCGGCCCAAAATCGAACTTAACCGTGATTTTATGTCTGTCCTCGTTACCTGCAAGTTTGAAGCTGATCTGAAAAAAATTCAATTCGCTATCGTAGTCACAACATTTTCCCTATGTTAAGTCTATGGGCAAATTTTTTGTCGCTCAAGGTCATGTAACTCCGAGGTCAATATTCCGATTCTGCCCAAAATCGAACTTAACCGAGATTTCATGCCTGTCCTTATTATCTGCAAGAATGAAGCCGACAAGTTTGAAGCTGATCTGAATAAAAATAAAGTTGCTATCGTGGTCACAACGTATTTTTTTATGCTCAAGGGCAGGTAACTCCAAGGCAAATAATCCGATTCGGCCCAAAATCGAACTTGACCGAGATTTTATGCCTGTACTGGTTATCTGCAAGAATGAAGTCGATCAGAAAAAAATTGACGGAGCTAGAGTGATGACAAGCTTTTTCCTATGTGAAGTCTATGGGAGCTAGATGTTGCCATGGCAACCAGAGTTCCACTCAGATCTGCCTGAAAACCTAATGAAGCCTTTCCACTTGCCCAATAATGCGACACATGAAATTTGATCAAAGTTGGCCAAGTAGTCTTTAAGATATACATTTTTTAAATTCCCATTAACCCTAATGCAAAAACACACAAGGGCAGGTAACTCCTAAGTGAATGATCCGATTCTGCCAGTTATCGAACTTGACCGAGATTTCATGGCTGTGCTGGTTATCTGCAAGAATAAAGCCAATCTGAAAATAATTGAAGCAGATACGGTGATGACAACATTCTCCCCATGTTAAGTCAATAGGCATTTTTTTCAACGCTCAAGGGCACGTAACTCCTGAGTGAATAATCCGATTCAGCCCAAAATCAAACTTGATCGAGATTTCATGCCTGTCCTCGTTATCTGCAAGAATGAAGTCGATCAGAAAAAAATTAACGGAGCTAGAGTGATGACAAGCTTTTTCCTATGTTAAGAACGCTCAAGGGCACGTTACTCCTGAGTGAATAATCCGATTCAGCCCAAAATCGAACTTGATCGAGATTTCATGCCTGTCCTCGTTATCTGCAAGAATGAAGTCGATCAGAAAAAAATTGACGGAGCTAGAGTGATGACAAACTTTTTCCTATGTTAAGTCTATGGGAGCTATTTGTTGCCGTGGCAACCAGAGTTCCAATCCGATCTGCCCGAAAACAGTATGCAGCCTTTCCCCCTACCTGATAATGCTTCACATGAAATTTGATCAAGATTGGCCCACTGGTTCCGGAGATATACTTCTTTGAAAGTGTGGACGACGACGACGGACGACGACGACGGACGCCGGCTCGTGGTATACTAATACCTCACATGAGCCTTCGGCTCAGGTGAGCTAAAAATAGACCGGATATCCCTTAAATGTCAAACCCAAACAGAGGTTCACAGTATACCATGGGTAAGCTAATTCTGAACAAGCAAATTCGTTGAATTGATATCCCCCGCCGAATGGGTTTTTCGTGTAGAATGGCAAGAAAATATATCTGGCCAAAATTGAGGATGGTTCTAAGAAGCAAACTAGAGACAATGAGGAAGGGCCCCGCTGAACATTTACTCCCTGGATGAGAGGCTGTACCCTGACCTACTGACCTAATTATCAGTAGAGATTAACTTGTCTGTCAAAGTTGAGGTTTATTTACCTGTTATGTGGTTTCAAGGATACCAAAATAAAATTCGCGAATATTAAAAAAACCCGATATAATCACCGAATAGACAAAATTCCTCAATTTCAATCATTTAAGGGGAAATAACTCTGGATAAAAAAGTCAATCCAGGTAAATCCAAAAAAAAAATTGCGCGTGCATCACTGCAGCATAATAATACATATTTATTTCAAGTTTCATTTTATTCCATGCAATAGTTGCTGAGAAGCGGTTCCAGACAAAGTGAGACGACGAAAAATCCAGAATTTTAATCATTTAAGGGGCCATAACTCTGGGTGTAAAAAGTCAATCCGAAAAAAATTTGTGCGTGCATCACCACAGCATAATAATACATATTTATTTCAAGTTTCATATAATTCCATGCAATAGTTGCTGAGAAACAGTTCCCGACAAAAAAGTGAGACGACGAAAAATCCAGGATTACAATCATTTAAGGGGCCATAACTCTGGATGTAAAAAGTAAATCCGGAAAAAAATGTGCGTGCATCACCACAGCATAATAATACATATTTATTTCAAGTTTCATTTAATTCCATGCAATAGTTGCTGAGAAACGGTTCCGGACAAAGTGAGACGACGAAAAATCCAGAATTTCGATCATTTAAGGGGCCATAACTCTGGATGTAAAAAGTCAATCCAGAAAAAAATTGCGCGTGCATCACTGCAGCATAATAATACATATTTATTCCACGTTTAATTTAATTCCATGCAATTGTTGCTGAGAAACAGTTCCGGACAAAGTGAGATGACGAAAAAATCCAGAATTTCAATCATTTAAGGGGCCATAACTCTGGATGTAAAAAGTCAATCCGAAAAAAAATTGCGCGTGCATCACTGCAGCATAATAATACATATTTATTTCAATTTTCATTTAATTCCATGCAATAGTTGCTGAGAAACGGTTCCGGACAAAGTGAGACGACGAAAAATCCAGAATTTCAACGCCAAAACTATATCCCTCCGCCTTCGGCGGGGGATAATAACCTAAATCCCAGGGCTGAATTATTTTCTGAAATCAGTTTGTAAAATTTGCCAACAGCAAATGCCCATATCAGTTGCTATAGTCTGTGGCATCTTATCTTGGCCTGCCCTCTTGCCATTGTACCCATTCTGATGACTATCTTACTGTAATGATCCTAATGACAGATAGGCTTAACCCTTGACCTGCTGAATATTTATATATGCCACACACACTACTGAATATCAACCAATCAGATTACTTGATGCAAATTATTGCAATAAATTCATGAACTGAATGACAAACAATGAAGATCCTGATCAGATGGCTTCTTCAGAAGCCATCTGATCTGGATCTTCATTGTTTGGAAAATAAGGCATATCCGGGCTCAGCAGGACAAGGGTTAAGCAAACAATGCAGATCCAAAAGCAGTCTAATACTGTTTGCCATTCTGTCTGCGCCTTTTGGACTCTTTGCTGGATTGTGGAAAAAATTTGTTAAAATTTAAGAGAATTACAGCAAGCCATCAAGGTGGCCAAATTTTTTTGGATTTTTAGGTATATATGTTCATGTTAACATGTCCTAGGAATGTTGTGTGCACTCATTAGAATCGCCAAATTAACCCTTATCTTGCTGTTCACGACAACCCCTATTTTTGGAAACAGTGTAGATCCAGATCAGATGGCTTCTGAAGAAACCATCTGATCAGGATCTACACTGTTTGGCATTCAGTTTATGAATTTGTAGGAATAAATTGCATCAAGTAATTTGATTGATTGATAGACAGAAATGGGTGTGGCTTAAAAGAATATTCAGCAAGAGAAGGGTTAACATGTCCTAGGAATGTTGTGTGCACTCATTAGAACCGCCAAATTAAGGCACTTCTGATGTGTAGACACAAAATACCTTTTCAAGATAATTTATCCACCATATAAGGAATCAGGAGATATTTGGAAAGAAATTTCTAGGGACCCAAGTGTTAGTTTGAATTAGCCATGGCATACTAGCCAGTAGCCACCCATGTTTGAGTTATTGAAGTTTTAATGTAGAGTATCATCTGCTCTAGCATTTTCCATGGTGCCTTGAAGGTTAACGCTCTGCATGCTGGGTATTATTTTTTTCAGCAGACAACATTTTGAAATATTTTTCTTATTTTCCCAGAAAACAGGACTTGACATCTCATGCAAATTATCTCCTGAAAAACAAGACTTGACATCTCATGCAAATTGTCTCCATAGGTAGTTGTCTCCATAGGCGACAATTTGCATGAGATGTCAAGTCCTGTTTTCTGGGGAAAATCAGAAAATATTATCAATTTATCGTCTGCTCAATTAGCCCAGAGAGTGGTAAAGATAAAGCATTATAGGAGCCCCGCCAAGCAAATTTGTGTCTTCGAGCATTCCGTCATGACAAATTTTAACTGCGCATGCCCAGCCATTCAGAGGGGCCAGGGATATGGCTTTCTGTCTGAAGGTTCCTCTTGATTCACTGCTTGTTTGAGCGAGCAGCGAAGGTTCTGGCGAGACTGCCCGGATGCGCATGCTCGCCTGAACCTTCGCTGCTCGCATAGGCGATAAGTACCAAAATCGCTTGATGGGGCCCATAGGAAAAGCAACCAGAAATGTACATATAAGAGAAATTGACTTTAACCCTTGTCCTGCTCAATATTTAAATATGCCACACCCACTACTGTTTATCAACCAATCAGATTACTTGATGCAAACTATTGCAATAAATTCATGAGCTGAATGACAAACAATGAAGATCCTGATCAGATGGCTTCTTCAGAAGCCATCTGATCTGGATCTACATTGTTTTAAAGATTAGACATAACCAGGCTCAGCAGAGCAAGGGTTAAGATGCCAAGAAAAACTGCATTTGAAAATGTCTGTTTATAAATGTTGTCTGCTGTTTCTTCTTGCAAACATATTTTTGGCATACATGCAAACAGTGTGGACCCTGATCAGACTGCTCCTCTGATCAGGGTCCACACCAGTTGCAAAAATGACTTTAAAGTAACCAGCAGATGACAATTGTTGTGATTGGAATCTTATGGGAGGGTTATGAAAGATACTTTTATTATTAACAGGCAATTTTTCTGATGTATGTTCAAAGTAGCTATATGATGTGCAATGAAAGAGATACATGAGTGTAAGATATGAGACAAGTATTATTTTGTTGTGTTTTTAAAATTTAATAAAGTATAATTTTGTTACATATTGTTTCTTTTTAATATATCTGACATACTAAGACCAGCTGAAAATTCATGAAAAATGTTTTCTTGAAGCCATGACAGATAGGTTTTTCTCACATAATGTGTGTTCGCCAATGATACAGCTTGCAAATGTCCAACTATGGCCACTAAAACAGAGTGCCCCTTTACAAAGATTTGTAATCTGTAGTGTGACATCTTGACAAGATAGCCCTGTCCCCTTGTGACCAAGTCTGAAATATACAAATGCAAGTTGAAAAAGTTAGCAAACCCTAATGATGTCAATAATACTGTATTCGACCTATTTACCACACCGTGCGCTTAGTAAGTTTTTCAAAATTGTATGATAATATTGTGGTGAAAAATCTACCTAATAAGCGCACACTCAATACGAAAAAAAAATACGAAAAAAAGCTTCTGATATGATTACTTTATAGAGTTGAATTTCAGCAAAGATTTCACCACATATACATATGATTGTCCGGGTCAAAGATGCAGCAAAACTCAATATGAATTTGTTGGGAGGTTACTGTAAAGTGTGCGCTTGTGTATTTTTTCCAGAAAAAGCTTGGGTGTGCGCTTATAGGAGCATGTGCGGTAAATAGGTCGAATACGGTAATTATTATTGTCATCTTCTTTGTTGTCTTCTGGCACTATGGCAAGCAGTGCGACCCAGATCAGACTGCTACTTAAGGAGCAGTCTGATCAGAGTCTAAAGTAACCTGTTTGCCTGTATGCATTTTTTTTAAAAAAGGGTAAGCCAGAAGATGCAGCAGAGGACATAAAAAGATGACATTTTCAGATGGAGATTTTCTGGGCATGTTAACCCTTGACCTGCTGAATATTTATATTTGCCACACCCACTACTAATTATCAACCAATCAGATTACTTGATGCAAATTATTGCAACAAATTCATGAGCTGAATGACAAAAAATGAAGATCCTGATCAGATGGCTTCTTCAGAAGCCATCTGATCTGGATCTTCATTGTTTGAAAGATAAGACATCCATAAAAAATCCATTGATGATGATGATGAAGACATATCTGGGCTCAGCAGGACAAGGGTTAAGGAATAAGCCATCTGATCTGGATCTTTATTGTTTGAAAGATAAGACATATCTGGGCTCAGCAGGACAAGGGTTAAGGAATAAGCCATCTGATCTGGATCTTCATTGTTTAAAGATAAGACATATCTGGGCTCAGCAGGACAAGGGTTATGGATTAATGTGCTGAGGAGATTTCACACCAGAGGTAGCAGTCTTGTCTGAAGCAGTCTGGTATAGATCAGATTTTCAGTCAAATTACAAATCTGTTACAGAATAGAATTTCACTGGCACTAGAGGTCCAGTTATAATTCAAAACACTTTTAGCTTAACATGCTCATTAGTGGTCAAACTGTTCTAGCAAGTACAATATCTCATGCTTTGATATTTTTGCTGAAAAAATGTGAGCAAAAGCTGCTCACATTTTTTTTTCTGCAAAAATATCAGTATATTTGCCATTTTTAATGATCAAAGTTTTAACAATATGTTAACTAATGACGTCATTAGTTTTGAACAACTGGCCCCCAGGAAATAATCAGCACATACATTACATATGGAAAATATTAAATGACACTGCTTATGATCAGCCCCCGCCCATAGGGGTTTGAAGAAATATATGGGCTGCATGATGCTTCCACACAGAGCTGAATCCGGCCGGCACACTAGTACTGGTAAACCGCTTAGAGGATCTAAGCCTGTCCAGGAACCGCGGTGCGAGGTGGACCGTCCAAGCTAATAAACCCTATTGGTTTCATTGGGTGACAGGGCTTGAGATGTCATTTCATCTCAATGTCAGGTAAAAGTCCCACAAAATTGGAAGCAAAGTCTCCAAAATGACCTTTACAGCGTTGACAGGGACGTTAAATATCAAATCAAACAAACAAAAGACACTGCTTATGATGTTGGTCATTGATAAATGGAGGATCTTACACAAGTGGTCATTTCATATAAAATTTATTAAACGAGCCTCTGGCAAGTTTAATAAATTTCATATGGAATGACCCCGAGTGTAAAATTCTGTTTATCATATAAAGATTTCAATTGATTTTTGTTGCTGAAGAATTTCAGTAGAAAAGTCAGGGTTGTAATGGATGGTGTCATGAAGTTATAAGTTATTACATGTGTGATCATATGATATTTATGACATGACGACAGGGGACGACAGGGATGCTATATGATAAATGAAGATGAAAAGCAACATACAAAAATATAGAAAACAAAACAAAAAGACAGGTTTTCAGGCCAGAGCAGACTAGAAGAACCCCACTGATCTACACAAGTGAGACTCACACCAACACTTATAACAGCTGGCCGGGGTGAGTAAATAGTACATCTAAAATACTACATAACACTGTTTATTGTAGCATGTTTTGGATTTAAACGGTTTAAAGATGAACCCCCAAAAATGTGTCAGTTTTCCAAGAAAACTTTGCAAAGCAGACAATTCACATAAAACTTTAAGCCTTTTTTTGTCTGGAAAAAATGAGAATTTTTTTTTTTTTTGAAAAAAAATAAAAAAATAAAATTGTCTTCTGCTCTAACATTTCCATAGTGCATTAAGGGTTTAGGGTATGCATGTCATGCAAGCTCTGTTCCCCTGGAACAGCCCTAAAACATGAATAAGCTCAGGGCTCAGCATGAAATACTTATACACCCCAAACTTTTTATAACTGTTGCTATATCCTAAAAAAATTGTATAGATCACATAAAAAATGATCATTTGAGGTCATTTCTCTTTATAATCTATACATTCTTTCAGATTCATCTTTAGGGATAGAGGGTGCCTGCATATGGTTCCTTAAAAAATCTCAAGCATCACTGATCTACCTTCAAACTGTGTTACATCCAAACCTATGTTATAAGAAACAGTGTTATAGAGAGGTTTTGGTTTATATATATTGTGTGTTGTTTGCTTTCAACATGCTTATCTATCTGTGTAATGCACGTCTGTATTATATTTTCTCTTTCTTTTAACCCATAAGATGCCAAAAAAAAAAAACTGCATCTAAAAATGTTGTCTGTTTATGTAGTCTGCCTTCATCTTGCAAACTTTTCAAACATTTTGCAAACAGGGTAGACATGGATAATACTTGTTCAAATTTTAGAACAAGTATTGTAAAATGAGGTGTCAAAATACTAAGGTTGCATGAATATGGTAAAATTTTAACCCTTATCCCTCTGTTCACGACAACCCCTATTTTTGCAAACAGTGTAGATCCAGATCAGATGGCTTCAGCCATCTAATCAGGATCTACACTGTTTGACATACAATTTGTGAATTTGTAGCAATAAATTACATCCAGTAATCTGATTGGTTCAAATGCTGAAATGGGTGTGGCTAAATTAATTATTTAGTGGGATAAGGGTTATCTTCCCTGACAGCATGAAGAAACTCGGACCAAAGGCCATCCAAAGACTCTTAGCACAGCAAAGACTCTTATCAGAGTGTCAGGATGTATAGGCTGATCTAAATCTTAACTGGGTACACATACTCAAAGACTGCTGTTCAATTTGGGGCAGCCTATACATCACGTGAACAAGTTCGTGAAATAAAGACCCCCCTAAACCCCACTTTATATAGAGAAAACTGGGGTTTACGGGGGGAAACATTATTTTTTCTTATTCTTGCTCCAAGACATAGGTTGTGGGTACTCGTTAGAATCACCTCAATGAGGCGGTTCTAACGAGCACCCGCAACCTATGTTTTGAGCATTTATAAGAAAACTATCTCGGATTTTCATCAGAAAAGTAGCCATTTTGGAGATGTGAAAAATGTACCATGTCGCACGGGTGTGTTATCGTAATGATTACATGTCTTAGGATTGTGGGTCTATCTGAAAACATATTCTGATCAAAGTTAACTGTTTCTGACCTCTGAGCATATTTGCAGTTACAATGCACTATGGCATGACAGTTTAACCCTTCTCTTGCAGAATATTCAGTTAAACCACACCCATTTCTTACTTTGAACCAATCAGATTACTTGATGTAATTTATTCTTACAAAGCCATAAACTTATTGTAAAAAAGTGTAGATCCTGATCAGATGGCTTCTTCAGAAGCCATCTGATCTGGTTCTACACTGTTTCCAAAGATAGGGGTTGTCGTGAACAGCATGATAAGAGTTAAATGTTTAATTTTTGAGATTTCAAGCAACATTGAGGAGCAGGGACAAGAAAGTATTTGGGTGGGAAGAGGGGTGGGGGTTATTTTCACGGAAAATCAGGCTTGACATTTCATAAAATTGTCTGCAAGCAAATAATTAAATGAAATTTCAAGCACTTTCCCCTGAAAAAAAATGAGATAAAAATTGGCATCAGGTTAACATGTAATGACCACCTCTGTAAACTCCAGTTAACCCGTTTTATACCAAATGGAATCTTCCTCCTCCTCCTTATATATACCAGGAGTCCATTTCAAAATTTAGGGGTGTCAGGTTGTGTTTTCTTCAAAATTTATTTGGAAAATGCCTGAACTTTTAGCAAACAGTGAAGCCCTGATCAGACGCCGCGTTCAGCGGCGTCTGATCTGGGCTGCCACTGTTTGTCAATTATCCATTTAGGGGTTTCTGGTACTAAATGGGTTAATATAGTTTATACTCTTTTCAGAGGAAAATTGCTATATACATGCAGTAAATTATTTCATATCTCCAAAAGGGTGTTTTTTGTTTGAAATTTTGTGATTTTTTTTTATATTAATACACACCCAAAATACAGGTTGTGGGCGATTGATACAATTGCCTCATTGAAGCAGCCTAAAGGGAACACTTTGGAATTGCACTCTGCTAGTTTTGGTTAACCCTTGTCCTGCTGAGCCCGGATATGCCTTATTTTCCAAACAATGAAGATCCAGATCAGATGGCTTCTGACGAAGCCATCTGATCAGGATCTACATTATTTGCCATTCAGATTGTGAATTTGTTGCAATAATTTGCATCAAGTAATCTGATTGGTAGATAATTGGTAGTGGGTGTGGCATATATAAATATTCAGCAGGACAAGGGTTAAGATTTAGACAGCAAATTCGATCAGTACTGATATAAGGGAGACAATTTTTCTTTTGAATGATTTACCCCCTGTGAAGGTGTACCCATTCCCCTTAACCAGTTAACCCTTTTCTTGCTGAATATTCAGTTTGGCCACTCCCATTTCTGACTATGAACCAATCAGATCACTTGATGTAATTTATTCCTACAAAATCATTAATTGAATGTCAAACAGTGTAGATCCTGATCAGATGGCTTCTTCAGAAGCCATCTGATCTGGATCTACACTGTTTCCAAAGATAGGGGTTGTCGTGAACAGCAGGATAAGAGTGAATTAACCCATATATGTCTTGCATCCCAAACATAGGACATTTACAAATAGTGTAGACCCTGGTCAGACACCACTTAATGCGGTGTCTGGTCAAGGTCTACACTGTTTGCTTAGTATGGATATTTTTGTAAAACTTACAAGAAATAAAACAATTTAAGTCTGACATCCTTTAAATTGGAAATAGATCAGTCTAAAGCTGTAAAGTGGAATATTCTGTCATATATGGGTTGATAAAAAGCATGTTGTTCCTTTGAAGAATGAAGAATGTCAGATACTTTTTGATTGTAATTATTGTAATTTTTCCAAATTTTGTTCATTTTTAAGCTATTTAGATTTTATTAATGATACTTCATCTTAATTTTTCAAGGGCTGGAGCCTGTTTGGCAGATTCAAAACATAGATAATGTCCATTATGTCTGCCGACAGACTACTGTGCCATACGACTACCAGGGTGTACATACCTCTTGCTAACCATTAGGGCCCTGAAGAAATTTTTAGTGCAACCAATTTTCTTTTTGAATCATAAAGAAAATAAGAAAAACAATACCTGTATTTGAAAATGATGTCTCTAAAATTCATGTCGTCATTGACAGTTTAAGGATAAACAGGTCTGTGAAATTGATGCCCAGGTATACTTATCTTAATATAGGAAAAACCTGTATATGTATATACTTTTTTTAATTACATGCAAAAGCCGTGTGAGTATGCTTGCACGCACTCACACACATCAGCACATGCTTGCTTAGGCACCCCTACAGATTACATGCAACATTAATAAAAAGACACTTCTATGCAAAAACAGTGTGAGTATGCTTGCACGCACGCACATTAGTGCATGCCTGCTGAACTAATCAAATTATTTGATACACTGTATTCATTTCAATTCGCAAAAAGACTGACAAACTGCGTAGATCCTGATCCGATGGCTTCTTCAGAAGCCATCTGATCTGGATCTATACTGTTTGCAAAGGTTGGGGTTGTCGTGTTCAGAGGGTTATAATTGTGTTCACATGCTATTCATAACTTAAGGATGCCCATGTCTGATTCAATACTGTTGGATTCAACAATGTTTGCCCAGTGTAATGTGTTCTATGTGTCATTTTTCCCTACTGACAGGAATACCATCAAATACTAAGAAGCCGAGCAGAAATGTTAGAAAAGTCACAGCCATTTTTGTTGCTCAGTAGAAATTTACCAAAACATTCTCATCCAGTGCTTCCAACTACTACAGACATTCTCAAAGAAACAGATTGTAAGCGAGTGAAAAAGTAAGTAACTTTTCCTTTTTGCAACATTCTGGTAACATTACAGAAATGTCCATTCTATGTTGTCAAAGTAACATTATAATTTGCAGCATACCTTCCATTTTTCACTCATTTTCAGCTTAAAAATACAAGAGGGTCATAATGGCTCTGGATCGCTCACCTGATCTACACTGTAGAAAATATTGTAAGGTGCCTTGTCAGTGTGTGTGTGTGTGTGAATTCGGGTTTAATGTCGCTTTCAACAATTTTTCAGTCATATCACAACGGTGTCTGGTTGCATGCCTTGTCAGAAGGAACATACATGCCAAATATGAAGGCTCTATCTCAAATGGTTTGAAAGTTATCATACAGTAGGTCAAAGGTCAAGGTCAAACATTGTGTATGGGTGAGAAGCTCTTGCCACAAGAAAAGTACATGCCAAATATGAAGGCTCTATCTCAAATGGTTCAAAAGTTATGATTAAGTAGGTCAAGGTCACAGGTCAACATTTTTTGCATGAGTGGGAAGACCTTGTCACAAGGAACCTACAGGCAAAGTATGAAGGATCTATCTTAAATTGTTCAAAAGTTATGACAACAAAGGTCAAGGTCACAGGTCAAAATTTTTGTACGAGTTGGAAACCCTTGTCACAAGGAACCTATGAAGGTTCTCTCTCAAATGGTTCAAAAGGTATGGCAAAGTAGGCCAAAGGTCAAGGTCACAGGTCAAATTATTGTATGGGTTAGCGGCCCTTGTCAGAAAGAATATACATGCTTACTATGAAGGCTCCATCTCAAATGTTTCAAAAGTTATGATAAAGTACGTCAAAGGTCAAGGTCGACATCACAGGTGAAAATGTTTGTATGGGTCAGGGAAGCTCTTGTCACAAGGAGCATACATGCAAAATATGAAGGCTCTTTCTCAATAGGTTAAAAAGTTTGATTAAGTAGGTCACAGGTCAAGGTCACAATATTTTTGTATGAGTAGGAAGCCCTTGTTTAACTGAGATGGCTACTATGAGAAGAACATTTATTGGAGACCTTTTGTGAATCAAAGTACTGATAGTACTGGTAGGTGGATTGTAGGCTGGGGAAATAGTCCTGAACACAGACTTAGACTGCTTCATTAACTCTCAAATTCCTGTTTCTTAAGTTATCAGTGTAGACCCTGATCAGATGTGGCATCTGAACTGGATCTACACCGCTTGCCAATGTCCCAGAATATGAGCCTGGTCAACCTTTTACACATAACCCCTTTACAGACTCCTTGATTTCATACAAACATTGGTCAAATAGGCAATCACAGGGAAATTTCTCCTTTACCCTAGATATTTCAGCCCCCGCCCATCGGGGCTTGAAGAAATATATGGGCTGCATGATGCTTCCATGCAGGGCTGAAACCGACCCGCACACGAGTACTTGTAAACCGCTTAGAGGATCTAAGCCTGCCCAGGCAAAGCGGTGCGCGTCGGCCCGTCCATGCTTATAAACCCTATTGGTTTCATTGGGCGGCAGGGCTTATTATGTCATTTCATCTCAATGTCGGATAAAAGTCCCACAAAATTGGAAGCAACGTCTCAAAATGACCTATAAAGTGTTGACGGGGATGTTAAACCTCAAATCAACCAACCAACCAACCATTCTTGTTAAAAAAATTTGAAAAGTACAATTAAAGCTTAAATAGTGGTTAATGAGTGGTAAACAGGGTAGATGCTTATGAGATGCCACAGAATGCGGCATCTTATCAGGGTCTACACTGTTTGCTCAGGCCAGTCTGTCCAATACAGTAGAATGATAAACAATGGGCCCAAAAATAGTAGGAAGTAGATCAGATGTAATCTCATTGTTACCAAAACCTTCGCTCCAGGAACTGCTGTTAACTTGTAGTTAACGACAGGTAAGGTCACCAAGGTAACAAAGGGTTTCATTGAAGCAGACCTCACTCACTTGATTACCTGTGAAATTTTATGTTAACACAGGTGGAGGTGACCATATTATCAAATACATCATGTTACGTTAATCTCAAACATGGGTGACATCAACTCTTCAGGCATTAAGGAAATGTCTAGAGCAGACCAACTATTAAATTTCTTTTCTATTTTTTTTTGAGTAATTAAGGCTTGACATTTCATGTGAATTGTCTGCCCAGCAGATGATTCACATGAAATGTCAAGCCTTATTTTCTCTGAAAAAAAAAAAAAAATAAAATAAAAAGCCCTGAAAATGTCCACTGCCGGTCGTGATTAGTGCTTAAAGGGCTAACATTGTTGAAATGTGCCATAAACATAATTTTTGACACCAGTGTGGTCGTCCTACCTGAAATGAGCACTTGGACAAAGTGGAAATTTTTTTTTGTTGCTTTCATAGTAACTGATACAGTTGTTGTGTCACACAATGTAATAATCACAAGTAATAAAAGCCAACAAGTCACATACCGATTTTTTCATAAAACGAACTAACTGTGTTTCAGTCAGTTGGAAGGAAATTTAAATCATTTTAATTGTAAAAGTGCCAAGCAGAAATGCACAGCATATGACAGTCTATTTTTTTTCTTATTTCCTAACAAAAATTATTTTTAAAATAAAGTCTGCTTTATTCCCACTTTGCATTTTAAGGGTTTGTGTGTGTGTGTTTATGTTTTACATCTCACCAACAGCTAAGGTCATACGGAGACGGGACCGTTGAAAGGCTCATCTGAAGGTCTGGAGAAGCCCGTAATTAATCCCACATTTTAAGGGTTAATATATGGATAGAAATATCCAAGTTTCGAAAAAAGAATTTGATTTTTTTAAGCGATACATTTACAGGACTCAGAGAAGATATTTGATGACATTATGGCTTAAAGTGACAAAAGATTAAACCCTCTTAACCCATTTTGTACTGGAAACCCAAAAATGGGTACCCTGGCAAACAGTGCAGGCCCAGATCAGATGCCGCAGAACGCGGCATCTGATCAGGGCCTGCACTGTTTGCGAAAAGTTTAGCCATTATCCAAATCAATTTTGAAGAAAACAGAACCTGACACCCCTAAATTTTGAAATAGACTCCTGTTATATATAAGGAGGAAGATTCCATTTGGTACAAAAAGGATTAAGCAGGCTTTTGTTGAAACAACTTGTATTTGTTTTGGCCAGTTTATGTTTCATTTAACATATTTTATTATGAAACCCTCAGCGGAAGTATTAAAACAGTCACGGAAGAAAATAAAGCTCAGAATTTTCTTGATTTTCAAATCAAAAGTATTAAAAAATCCTGGGACTACCAAGGGTTTTTATCATAAAAACTCTTGCAAATTGTACAATAAATGTTGTAAAAAGATCCATGTTTTATTTATGAGCTGTCTTAAATTGTCAGTTTTCTGATGCTGTTAAAGTTGGAAAAATTATAAAACACTAAAATGATCAATTTCACATCATTTGATACTGCGTCTCACCTAGTTAGTTTTGACATAGCCCCTTAAGCACTATTTAAATTTCTGAAGCAGATGACATTCAAATTTTTCATTATTTTTAGAGAAAAAGGTAATCCATAGAGAATGTCAAGACTTATATATATATAAAAAAAAAAAAAAAAAAATAAGAAAAAGAAAAAATAATAAAAAAATATTGAAATGTTGTCAGTAGTTGTGATGCGAGCTTGTCCACCAGTTTTGATGAGATGACTGGAAGGAAAGTTGCCACAGCTAAAAAATGTAACTCTTGAATCATGTTGATAGCATCTCAGTGTAATTCAGATCAGAAACTTATTCTCTCTTATTCCGGAAAGCATGAAAACACACCTATATAATTCTGACCCCCTTGAATCCCACTTTTATAAAGTAGAACTGCATGGGTTTATGGTAGTATACATTATTCTTTCTTATTTCTGCTAAAAAACATAGATTGTGGGTACTCATTAGAACCAACTCACCGAGGTGGTTTTAACGACTTTTTGAGCAGAAATAAGAAAAATATCAGGATTTTTTATCTGAAAAATTCCAGTTTTGTTGCTAAAATTTTCAATACATTTGAATAGGGGTGTTTTTGTAATGCATCTCAATGTTATTCATATCCACCTGAAGATCTGGGTTAACGTCTTCTATATATCATGTAGATTATCACAATAACATGTCTATATACTTCTGACCCCTTTGAACACCACTTTTATTTAGAAAAACTGGGGTTAATAGGGTAAACCTTATTTTTCTTATTTCTGCTCCAAAATATATTGTGGGTACTCATTTAGGGTTCTAACATGTACCCACAATCTATATTTTGAACAGAAATAAGAAAAATATCACCAGTTTTCATCTTAAATTTTTTTTTTTTCGGCAGTCAAACTTGCAATGTACATGCATTTGTATAGGTGTGTTTTTGTGATGATGAATGTTGTAATGTTCATACTGTTTGTTTGTTAGAATTAAGGTTAAACATCCCCATCAACACTATTTAGGTCATTTTGGATCTGTTGCTTCCAATTTTGTGGGACTGTTACCCGATATTTTACTCACATCTGCCCTGCCTCAGGGCTATTGTACATTGGGCAGTCTGACTCACACCATTTTGCCTGGGCAGTGGGGTCAGTTTCATCTCTGCATTGAAGAACCATGCAGCCCAATCTGTTTCTCCAAGCCCTGATGGGTGGGGGCCAATTTTCATACTGAGAAAAGGCTGAGTGAGTGTTTGAGTTTTACGTCTCGCCAACAGCTAAGGTCATACGGAGACGGGACCTCAGTTTAAAGACTCATCCGAAAGTCTGGAGAAGCCCGAGATTGATCCTGCGACCCCTGGTTTACAAGGCGAGTAGCATAACCACTACACCACGGGGGCTTCTAAAGAGAAAAGGCTGAATAATTAATGATAGAAAGAATATTATTCTGTTGTCCCTTTCATGAATATTTCAGGCCAGATAATCAAAATGGTAGACAATTCACGAAATGTCAAGCTTTTTATTTTATAAAAAAAAATGCCAAAAACTAGATTGTCATCAGCTACTGCAAAGGTTAACCCTTTTTGTACCAAATTGGAATGGGACCTTCCTCCTTATATACAGCATTATTAAGTCCATATCAAAATTTAGGGGTGTTAGGTTGTGTTTTCTTCAAAATGTATCTGGAAAATGGCTGCACTTTTTGCTAACAGTGTAGACCTTGATCAGATGTCGAGTTCTGTAGCTTCTCATCAGGGCCTAAACTGTTTGCCAGGGTACCTGTTTGGGGGTTTCTGGTACAAAAATGGTTTAAACATTGATAGAAATGGGTGGGATTGTGGATACAGTGTTTTTTGTGCTCCATATGTATTTTCAAACATCAAATTTTTGTTGTATGTTTTTTTTTTTTTTTTTTCTGACTGTCTGACAAGCTTGAGCTTCATCTATTAGCTGCAGGTTACAGAAAAAGACAGACCTTTTTCAGAGCCTTAATTGCAGAATTTGACACATTTATTATTTCATTGTTGTCAATACTGCAGTTTTAAATTGCAAAAAAAATTACGGGGCTGATTATCTTAGTCCTAATTTTTTTTCTCTGCAAAGTAAATTGTGAGTTTTATTGCAAAAACTTCAGTAAGCCCCATCTTCATTAGCATTGGGTTCTCTCTGCCTGCTGCAATTTTTTTATCATAAAAATACAGGCATCTGGGCCAGCGCTTGTTAAAAATCAACAAAATCCTAAATTTGAGTTTAATTTATAAATCTCACTGCTTACAAATTGACACTTAGTGGCAATTTGTGAGCAGTGAGAACTCAAATCATACAAACTTGTTGTTGCCTTCTATAACATGTATATATTTGTGGTATAGGTTACAGGGTTAATAGTTTATATCTATGAGAACAGGCTGATCTGATTATTTTAACTACATTTATTTCATTTTGTAGTGTACCATCTTGTATGTATATTAGTGCCTTTGTTTAAGCCAATCTTAAACATTTTATTTTTATTTCTGTCTGTCTTACGGAATGAAAAATATAATCATCGCTGGCAAGACCTTTTGTATGCGGGTCTTTTCTCGGGTTGTCAGTTGCGATTCCTGATTCCCTAATA
This sequence comes from Lucinisca nassula, assembly GCA_963580285.1. Lineage (NCBI taxonomy): Eukaryota > Metazoa > Mollusca > Bivalvia > Lucinida > Lucinidae > Lucinisca > Lucinisca nassula. The sequence goes on from OY757017.1 coordinate 151,425,936, forward strand.
TTCACAGCCCATTGCACCATGAGAGGATAAACAAGGCTCCCAGTTGTCACCATTGATAGGTAATGGAAAAATTACCGCTTTGTTAGCAGTAGTGTCACAGGGTCACGTGACCCTGATTCCTCGGAGCAACATCGTATCTCTTTTTCCTTGTCAATGTCCAGTGCTGTTTTGTTACAAATGAATCCGACATTCATACAGTTCAGTCATGGGTTATAATAATATTAAGCTTTGCGAGGTAATAATTACCCAATGTTACACGGCACACGGCCCCACTTTGGTAAGGGTCATAATTTTCTTTCTTATTATGCTTGAGCTAGTTGAGGACAAATTTGTGACATAGCGGTCATCGGGTCATTATATCAAACTGCACACTTCGTTGCTATTTTGCCTGTCCCGAGGTTAAATGGAAGATTTCTGAGGCCAAAGGCGTGTGAAAAAAGATATGCCATTTTATTGTGCAAGTGTAGTGCAGACAATATCTTAGAGCATGACCTGTCACCAGAGAACAATGCAAGATTAGATGATTCCTAATAATATTGGAGGTCATAAATCATTGTCATGCTTCTTCAGGACATGAAGCATTGCAATATGCAAGCACCTGCAGTGACCATGCACAGATAATCTGTCATCCAGCTACGCTGCAGTACAGAGCAGGTTAAGGGATGTCGGACAATATGCATTTTTTTCTTTTTTAATTGCAAATTGCTAACAGCTTTTATATGATTGTATGTAACCCAGTGTAGGCGGGGAAACCCCTAAATGGGTTCCTTGGCAAATAGAGCAGGCCCAGATCAGATTCTGATAACGGCCTGCAAATAGCTGCACTATTTGCTAACAGAATTTCCCATAAAAAATAAAATAAGAATGAAAAAAAAAGGCATATACCACTCCTTATATGACAAATGGACTTGTCCAACATATAGCAATGGAAGAGTCCACGACTATACAATGGGTTAATCTATTTTTTTGGGAAACCCTAAAATGGGTAACTGGCAAACAGTATAAGTGTAGGCCTAGATAAGACAAAGAGTATGTGGCATCCGATCAGGGCCTTCACTGTTTGCAGAATTTCCAGCCATTTTCTAAATACTGACAAATACATTAAGCCTGGTTACCCATTTATATGGGAAACCCAAAATGGGGCATTGGCAAACAGTGCAGGACCATTAAATACAAAATGGGTTAAAACAGTATTATATATATATATATATATTTTTTTTTTGGTTTGTGTTGTGGTTTTACATCTCCGTCAACACAATTCAGGTCACTTAGGAGACATTGCTTCCAATTTTGTGAGACTTTTACCAACCCAACATTGAGATGAAAATGACATCTCAAGCCCTACCACTCAAAGAAACATTAGGGTATGAGGGAAGATTGGGCTTAAAAAAAACGTAAGCTACTTAAATCAAAGCACATGCAGACAGCACTGGTTTGAGTATACATTGGGAAAAAATGGGCCTGAAGGGGGGGGGGGGGGACTTTTAGACCATTTCATTGTATGGTTTGGAAAATATGAGCAGTTGAAAAAATTTAAATACAAAAATTTCTAAAACATTTTAACATACAAATTCTAAGTCCATGACCTTGACCTTGAGGACATGGACAGGAGTATTGCTGAATAAAACTCTGGACCTATATCTATCAGCATACCAAACATGAACCAAATCCATCGTAAGGTTTGGAAAATATGAGCTCTTAACCCTTATCTTGCTGTTCATGACAACCCCTATCTTTGCAAACAGTGGAGATCCAGATCAGATGGCTTCTGATAAGCCATCTGATCAGGATCTACACTGTTTTGCATTCAGCTTATGAATTTGTAGCAATAAATTACAAGTAATTTGATTGGTTGATAGACAGAAATGGGTGTGGCTTACATGAATATTCAGCAAGATAAGGGTTAAAAGACTTTAATGTAAATAAGGAGGCCGGGGCCGATTCCAACACCAACTAGTGCAATTGCTAATTCTGGAGTTTGTCAAGGTGAGCTAAAAATAGGTGTTGTGCAACTGGTTTATTCAGCAGGACAAGGGTCAAACTATACACCCCTGATATTTAAAATCGACCTGTCCAAACACTATGTGGTAGAAGAATCAAAATAAAGAATTCAAATAGTCACCCACTGCATCTGAGGCAAATAACATTTTTTTACTTTTATTATTTTTCAGAGAAAATAAACGGAGAGCCAATGACATTTTTTTTAAATTACTTTTTTTTTTTCAGTAATAATAATCAATAATAATAATGTGATCTGTTTGGCTGCCAGTTAAGTTGCCCAAAAACGTTAAATACTACTGATGCGAATATGCCTGGTGTCCTGTTTATTTTTGGCACATTTATAAACAGTGTGGACCCAGATGAGTTGCAGCATCTGATGTGGGTCTACACTGATTTCTCATAGTTTTATTTGTTTGATTTGAGGTTTAGCGTCCCCGTCAACACTGTATATGTCATTTTGGAGATGTTGCTTCCAATTTTGTGGGACTTTTACCCGACAATGAGATGAAATGACATCTCATGCCCTGCCACCCAATGAAAGCAACAGGGTTTATAAGCAAGGACGGACCGACTCGCACCACCTTGCTGGGTAGACTTAGATCCTCCAAGTGGCTTACCAGTACTGCATACCTGTGATACCTCCCTCATCAGGAGGGAGACTCCCTCATTTTGATGCTAATTTTTGCCCAATTTATGCTAAATTTTAGTAAAATTTTGGAGTCTCCCTCATTTGAACTGAGAATTTCCCTATATAGTCTTTACATCTCCCTCATCACAATGGCAAATCTCCCTCATACAGTTTAAAAAATTATCACAGGTATGGTACTGGTGTACGGTCGGTTTCAGCTCTGCACGGAAGCATCATGCAGCCCATCTATTTCTTCAAGCCCCAATGGGCAGGGGGCCGTATTGCTTATAGTAAAAACATTTTTGTAAACAAACTTTCCACAAATAAAACAAAGCTGACACTGTTATAATTTGAAATGGACCTGTCCCAATACAGATAATACTGTTTTTACTGTATGTATTTTGCCAGACAGGACTGAGCAAACATTGAAGACCCAGATGAGACGCCACAGAATGTGGCGTCTCATCTGAGTCTACAATGTATGCCACTCATCCCCCTATTCTTAGACGCAAAACTGGGCGGAAAATAATACTTGTTCAAATTTTAGACCAAGTAAAGTAAGGAGTTTAGGTGTCAGAAAGTTTAGGTGTCAGAATATTTAGGGTAAATACGGTATATAGTTTACTCTGCCCATCAGGGCTTGGAGAAATATATTGGGCTGCATGATGCTTCCATGCAGAGCTGAAACCAACCGCACAGGAGTACTGCTAGACCGCTTAGAGGGTCCATAGTGGTGCGAGTTGGACCGTCCATGCATATAAACCTTAAATTATTGGTTTCAATGGGTGGCAGGGCTTGAGAACTCATCTCATCTCAATGTGGGTAAAAGTCCCACATAATCAGAAGCAATGTCTCCAAAATGATCTATATAGGTTTGATCTATATAGATGTTAAACTTCAAATCAAACAAACAAATCGATTGTTGTATTGTAATGTATTTTCACTGTAGTTAGTCTTGAGGGCCTCATGGAAGATTAGCTATAGCTAAATGTGTTACCTTCATGAAATAAAGATGATTATTGTTATTTTTATTATTGTTAACCCTTATCTTGCTGTTCAGGACAACCCCTATCTTTGAAAACAGTGTAGATCCAGATCAGATGGCTTCTGAAGAAGCCATCTGATCAGGATCTGCACTGTTTGGCATTCAGTTTATGAATTTGTAGGAATAAATTACATCAAGTAAGTTGATTGGTTGATAGACAGTAATGGGTGTGGCTAAACTGAATATTCAGCAAGAGAAGGGTTAATGTATGGGTTAATTATCAGAAATGTGTACTAGAACTGTCTGCATACAGTTTACACTTTACAATCAACTCAAGACACTTTTTCAATGAAAAACACTACAATTTGTTTTATAAAAAAAATATCAGAACCATTTTTCATGCAAGATAATATCAAATCAAAACAAGAGCTTAAAAAATCCATAATTTGTTATATTGTCATGTGCTAGTTTCTAATATCAATCACTGTAATTTAACAAGATTACAAGAACACAAATACAGTCATTTTAGCGCACAAGCTGATTTAACTTTCATGAGCGCCAACCTTTGCTCTAAAGTAAAAAATACAAAGACAGACAAGTGTTCGAAAGTAATCCTCCTGAGGGAGAGATTGTACCAGTCATTCAAGACGTACAAAGGGTCATTTAAATTCATAAGACTCATTCAGAGGTACATATTGCCACGTAAAAAGGTGGCTGTTTACTGTCAAATTTATGCAGATTAAGTCAATTTATATAGTTACGATGACATTTATGTAAGATATTATCATCGGAACCAACCTTGTATGAAAGATGTAATGTAATCACCAAGGTGTAGTTTCGCTTTTTCTAATTCTTTCTTCCCTGAAATTAAAATGATAAAAATCTTTGAAAATGACTTTTGTAAAAAATCACAATTCCTGCTTAACATTAACATGATATTAATTGATTGCTGAGGCATAAATCAACCTCGACAGAATAAATAGACTGAGCTGACTCAGAAGAAATGGGGCCATTACCATAACATGCCTGTGTGAGATAAAACTATCTGTCATAGTGATAAAAATGACATTTTTTAAAGGAAAAATTGTTATTAGGGCCCCGCACTGAAAGTGTGGGTGCCCTATAGTAATCACTCTGTCCGTCCATCTGTCTGTCTGTCTGTCCGTCTGTCCGTCCACAAATTTTCAACATTTTCCTACTCCTCTGATAGCGCTGCCGGGGCCCTAGTCAGTTTCACTGACAGCTCTAGTTCTTTACTTATATTCTATACATGGATTGTAGCTTTGTTGTTTGCAAAGCCATTAACGCACTGTTTGTGGGGAAACCCCTAAAGGGGTGCCTTGGCAAACGGCGCAGGCCCAGATCAGACGCCGCATTCTGCAGCGTCTGATAAGGGCCTGCACCATTTTCTAACAGAATTTTCTGTCAAAAATATGATAAAAACGAAAAAAATAGGCATGACACCCCTTGAATGACAACATATAGTAACGGAAGAGTCCACTAGCATACAATGGGCTAAAGGCTGTCAACAGATGTAAAGCTCTTTTACACCAATGCTTTTTTAGGTTGATTGTTAGTCAAGTGACCCAAGGTTACTAAGCACAGTAACTTCATGTTGCTGACGTCCATGTGACTGTCACTGATTTATATAAAAAAACAGGTAATGGTTATTTAGAGCCGTGCTAGTCTTGTCCTGACATCAAATTGCTGTGTAAACAAAAGCTTTTTGTAAAATATTGACTTGGCTCATGCACTGGGACATTGGCAAATAGAGTATACCTGAATCAGATGCTGCAGAAAGTGTTTGATTGGTTGATAGTTAACAATGGGTGTGGCTAAATTAATTTATTCAGTAGGATAAAGGTTAATGAAATTCTAATTGTGCTCTGCTCTTACAACCAATATATATTTCTCAAAGGCTTTTAACCTTGTTCTGCCCAAAATAACCCTTACCTTTGCAAACAGCATAGATCCATATCAGGGGCCAGTTGTTCAAAGCATCGTTTGCTTAATGAGCTCGCTAGTGGTCATATTCTTAACTGTTCTAGCCAGTTCAATATCTAAAATTTTGGTATTTTTGCTGAAAAAATGTGAGCACCTTTTGCTTTTGCAAAAGCTGCTCACATTTTTTCAGCAAAAATATTAGCATATTTGCCATAATAAATGATCAAAGTTTTAATGATACGTTATCTAATGATGTCGTTAGTTTTGAACAACTGGCCCTAAATGGCTTTCTATTCGGGATCATTCAGTTTGTGAATTTGCAGGAGTTGCATTGAGCATTTTCATTAGTTGATAATCAGAAACTGATCTGACAAAATTAATTTATTCAGAAAGACAAGGAATCTGAAAGCATTCTAAGCCCAGTTGTTCAAACCATTGTTAGCTTAACGAGCTTGTTAGTGGTCAAAGTGTTAACTATTCTAGCAAGTTTAATACCTAAAATTTTATTTTTGCTGATGTAAAAGCTGCTCACATTTTTTTTCAGCAAAAATATAAGCATATTTGCCATATTAAATGATCAAAGTTTTAACAATATGTTAACTAATGACATGATACTTTTGAACAACTGACCCCTAGTGTCCAGAAGCCCATAAGGACACCCACCCACATATACACCACATACACCCTGACATCATACCCACCTAACATAGTAGTGCATCATTCTTATTTAACATATCTTTAACCCATTTTGTACCAGAAACCAAAATTGGGGTACCCTGGCAAAAAAATGCAGGCCCAGTTCAGATGCTGTAGAACGTGGCATCTGATCAGGGCCTCAACTTATAAATTTTGATAATTATACTACCCGACACCCCTTAATTTTGAAATGGACTCCTGCTATATATAAGGAGGAATATTCCATTTGGTACAAAAAGGGTTAAACGAGATTGTGAAAATAATTTCTCTGAGTACAATGTGCTAACGACCGTTTCAGTGTGAAGATGTTACACTATTTAAAGATTTCTTTTCTTTATAAAGATAGTTCAGGGCACAAGAACAAAAATAAAATGGTGATACATGTATTTAATAATGTCACATAATAGACAAACAGAACACAGTATCACCCACAGTGCTTGTAATTAACCTTTTCCTTTTTCTTGTGGGCAGTTATATGAGGGCTGATTGATATGTTGTGAGCCTCATATTGAAGGATTTGAATTGTGTTGGACATATTGCACGACCCGCAGAAAAGCAACCGACTGAAGCCGGTTGATTTCTAAGAGTGCCCTAAAATCACCGTGTCATTCTGTCAGTCTGTCCGTCCGTTCGTAACCCGTTTGTGAAAATTGGTGATAGTGACTTAACCAATTGGAATATTTAAACAATTTTTGGTATACTGATAGATATCAATGAGATCTAACCAATGAACTTGCGATATATTACATTCCATTTAGTATAGCCTCGCCGAGGCGAAAAATGTGAAAATTTTCGAACGGCTTCTCCTCGGAAACCTTTGGGCCGATTGAAGTCAAATTTCATATGGAGCCTCTATGGGATGGGGGAAACCAAAATTTGCTTATGGGGTCCAGGTCACATGACCAAAATGGCCGCCAAGCCATATATGGTCTGTCTGTCTGTCCGTCCGTAACCTGTTGTGAAAATTGGTGATAGTGACTTAACCGCTTGGAATATTTAAACAATTTTTGGCATACTTATAGATATCAATGCGATCTATCCAATGAACTTGCGAAATATTACATTCCATTTAGTATAGCCTCGCCGAGGCGAAAAATGTGAAAATTTTCGAACTGCTTCTCCTCGGAAACCGTCGGGCCGATTGAAGTCAAATTTCATATGGAGCCTCTATGGGATGGGGGAAACCAAAATTTGCTCATGGGGTCCAGGTCACATGACCAAAATGGCCGCCAAGCCATATATGGTCTGTCTGTCCGTCAGTAACCCGTTTTTGAAAATTGGTGATAGTGACTTAACCACTTGGAATATTTAAACAATTTTTGGCATACTGATAGATATCAATGAGATCTTACCAATGAACTTGCGAAATATTACATTCCATGGGATGGGGGAAACCAAAATTTGCTCATGGGGTCCAGGTCACATGACCAAACTGGCCGCCAAGCCATATATGGTAAAAACCCTTCAAAAATAGTCTTCTCCAGAACCACTGGGCAGATTTCCACGAAACTTGATAAATACCATTTGGGACGTAGGCCCATCATAAATTGCTAAAATGAAGACCCTTGGTTGACCTTGACCTTCTTTGGGCCTAGGTCAAACTTTGACACATATGCTTTTGTATTGGAAAAGTGAGAATGCATTTTATCCTGCAAACGATTCAGAATACAGTACTAAAGTATAAGATATATTTTTGCTCCTTATGATAAGGCGCATTTATTGGGGGAACCGTTTTAGGTCCAGGTCACATGACCAAAATGGCCGCCATACCCATATATGGTAACACTCATAAAGCTAAAAGCATCCGGCGGGTCGTGCACTTCAGCTGAAGCACTGGTTGTATTATTTTTCAACATTCTTTACACTGCCAGGAGTGTTTAAGGGCCTCAACACCACTTTTATAGAGTTCCTTTCCTCATCCACTGCATATATGACGTCATCATCGGACTGAAGTGGGTGCCTGAAATAGCCGTTTTCAGTTTTGGAAATAGAAGAAAGTCTGATCGAGGGAGATCAGGTGAATAAGGTGGATGCTCAATCAATTTAAAGCCACAATCTTGAATTGCAGTGGTAATGACAGACATGTGAACAGGAGCATTGTCCTGCTGGAACAACACACCTTTAATGAGCTTTCCAAGGCCCTTAAGTTTAATACGTCAGAAATGAAGCTTAGTATGTGCCATTGCTTGTTTGTCCCTTTTGGAGATAATCAATCAGCAGAATACCATCTGCATCCCAGAAAACTGAGGCCCAGAAAACTGAGGCCATAAACTTCCCAGCTGATGGAACAGTCTTTGCCTTCTTTGCGGGGTGGTGGGGGGGGGGGGGGGGGGGAAGCCAGGGTGCTTCCATTGTTTTGATTGTTGTTTGGCCTCTGGGGTAAAATGATAGAGCCATGTTTCATCTAGAGTGACAAATCTCTGAAGAAAGCTCAAAAAGGTTAAGATTTAAGATTAGCATGTGATAATGTGCACCTGGTGTGCTTCTGATCAACTGTCAGAAGTCTTGGTACCCATCGGGCCGAAAGCTTTCTCATTGCAAGATCCTCTGTGATAATGGAATGTACTCTTTCCTGTGAAATACCAACTCTACTGGCTATATATCTTTCTGTGACTTGTCTGTCAGTCATAACAATATCATTGACTTTATTGACCATTTCTGGGGTTGCAACATCGACAGGCCTTCCAGGACTGGGATCATCATCAAGGCTCTGTCTGCCGCACTTAAATTCTGCCACCCACCTTTTCACTTTAGCATATGAAGGGGCATCTTTGATATCCTTAGGTGTTAAACCTTTTTTATGCAAATATTGGATTACTGGTCTTTCACCGATTTTGTCCATTTTGCAAAATCTGCTTGTCTTGTTTACTTTTGGGTGCTACCTCATTGATATAAACTGACCAAATGAGACCAGTCCTTGGGTACACAGCCCTATATAGTCAGAGAATAGAAGGGCTTAAAAAGAACATCCCTGCATATCTCCTTCAATACTAGGCTCACAACATATCAATCAGCCCCAGTATAAAAGCTGCCTTGAAAGAAAATCTGCTATATAGAATGTGTCACGCCTTAAAAGCCAGTGAAGGCTCAGAATAGCCTCTACACCAACTGCAGGCAGATTCCAGCCTTCACTGGCTGACTGTGACTTTCCATATAGGAACTACCATAAAAATTCTAAAATTCAGACACCTTGAGGACTTGCAGTAATTCTCCTAAAATTTTAACAAATTTGTTTCATGATCCAGCAAGCTGACCAAAAAATGCAAATGGAATGGCAAACAGTGTAGACCCTGATCAGACTGCTCCTTCAGGAGCAGTCTGATCTGGGTCTGCACTGTTTGCTTGGGCATAGAGGTCCAACAGGATCATTACAGTAATGATGTCTCTCGGCGCCCGCCCATTGGGGCTGCATAATGCTTCCACGCAGAGCTGAAACTGACCAAACATGTGTACTGGTAAACCGCTCAGAGGATCTAAGCCTGTCCAGGTAAAGCGGTGCAAGTTGGACCGGCCATGCTTATAAACCCTATTGGTTTCATTGGGCGACAGGGCTTGAGATGTCATTTCATCTCAATGTAGGGTAAAAGTCCAACAAAATTGGAAGCAATGTCTCCAAAAATGCCCTAGACAGTGTTGACAGGAACGTTAAACCTCAAAACAAACCAAAAAATAATGATGTCTCTTGTAGTACCAAACAAAAGTACATAGGAGGTCAGAGAACCCTAAAACATGGGTTCTCTTGTGACACAACTTATGCTATTTCGAAACCATTGTTTCCCAACAAAATGAGGCAATGCTTATGTAGCACCATTATGATAACATACCCGTGTGACATAGTACATTTTTCATATCTCCAAAATGGCTACTTGTCTGATGAAAATCCGTGACACTTTTCTTATAAATGCTCAAAACATAGGTTGTGGGTGCTCGTTAGAACCGCCTCATTGAGGTGGTTCTCACAAGTACCCACAACCTATGTCTCGGAGTAGAAATAAGAAAAATAATGTATATCCCCGTAAACCCCAGTTTTCTCTGTATGAAGTGGGGTTTAGCGGGGTCTTCACAGGAGCAGTCTGATCTGGGTCTGCACTGTTTGCTTGGGCATAGAGGTCCAATAGGATCATTACAGTAATGATGTCTCTCGGCGCCCGCCCATTGGGGCTGCATAATGCTTCCACGCAGAGCTGAAACTGACCAAACATGTGTACTGGTAAACCGCTCAGAGGATCTAAGCCTGTCCAGGTAAAGCGGTGCAAGTTGGACCGGCCATGCTTATAAACCCTATTGGTTTCATTGGGCGACAGGGCTTGAGATGTCATTTCATCTCAATGTAGGGTAAAAGTCCCACAAAATTGGAAGCAATGTCTCCAAAAATGCCCTAGACAGTGTTGACAGGAACGTTAAACCTCAAAACAAACCAAAAAATAATGATGTCTCTTGTAGTACCAAACAAAAGTACATAGGAGGTCAGAGAACCCTAAAACATGGGTTCTCTTGTGACACAACTTATGCTATTTCGAAACCATTGTTTCCCAACAAAATGAGGCAATGCTTATGTAGCACCATTATGATAACATACCAGTGTGACATAGTACATTTTTCATATCTCCAAAATGGCTACTTGTCTGATGAAAATCTGTGACACTTTTCTTATAAATGCTCAAAACATAGGTTGTGGGTGCTCGTTAGAACCGCCTCATTGAGGTGGTTCTCACAAGTACCCACAAATTATGTCTCGGAGTAGAAATAAGAAAAATAATGTATATCCCCGTAAACCCCAGTTTTCTCTGTATGAAGTGGGGTTTAGGGGGGTCTTCATTTCACGGACTTGTTCATGTGATGCGATTTTCAGGATCCAGTAAGAACGACTTCAAATGCACCTGTACAAATGCACAGCCTCATCATTCCCACCAATTCATATGAATAATCATCCTTTTTAGCCACAGCCTAAATAAAGCTTCTGGAAGTCAGAGATTTGATCTTTTCAGTGTTCCTTGCCCATATTCAAAGGAACACTCAAGCTAGAGTCCCTTTTCCATTGAATTGTCGCTAAAATGACGTCTGTCTCCAGTGCTGTGCAGTCAGGGGCAATGGTGTCACTTTACTTATGATTCAAATTGTTACTGCACCTAATACGTGTATGGAAAGAGGTCCACAATTTTATTAAAAGGGAGACAATAAACACGATTTCAGGTTTATAGTTCTGTAAAAGGGATGTATTCTTAAATGAAAGAATTTGCAAGAGAGGAGCCAATTCTTTCATTTAAGGCTAGCTCCCAAGAATTAAATTTTGCTCTTTTTTGTACAAGCCGACCCTGGAGCCTACATTATTGACCCAAATTGATGAGGAGTATCTATCCCCATGAGAGAGAGAGAGAGAGAGAGAGAGAGATAGAGAGAGAGAGAGAGAGGGAGAGAGAGAGAGAGAGAGAGAGAGGGGGAGAGAGAGAGTCACTTGAAAATGCTTCCGTAAGCTCCATATATTTATTTATATCTAGGATTTGAGGGGTGGGGGTGGTTTTAGGGCCCTTTCAAGATTACTCCACTTATATCAAGCTGTCGGGTAAAGTCCCACAAAATTGGAAGCAATGTCTCCAAAATGCCCTTTCAGTGTTGACGGGGACGTTAAAATTCAAATAAAAAAACACACAAAAAAAAAACCCTTAGAATATCAAGCTGATCATTAAACAGAGGTTGCGAAAACCGGAGCACCAGAGAAAAGCCGCTTGACCTACTGTTGCAGAACTTGGTGTATCACATATGCATGACCAAAGCCAGGTTCGAACAACAGCCGTGAGACAACTAATGATTAAGAGTCACCGCTCTTATCCATTAGGCTATGGAGGCCCGTTATATGTTGGATAATCTGTGGATTTTTTTTTCTGATTTTATCTTGAAAAGGTATGTTGTGTGTACTCATTAGAATTGCCTCATTGAGGCAATTTTAATGAGTACACACAACATTTCTTTCGAAGATTGAAAAGATATCCTTCAGTCATCCAAGAATGGACACTTAACATAATGATTAACCTGCAGTAGATTGAACTACTCCTGGACTAAAAAATATTCATGTTATTGAATTTTAAACATGTTACATGTGTGTGTGTTTGAGATTTACATCCCACATACAGCTAAGGTCATACAGGGACTGGACCTCAGTTTAAAGACTCATCCGAAAGTTTGGAGAAGCCCCGGGGCGAACCCAGTACCCCTGGTTTATAAGGCAAGTAGCTTAACCACTACACTACAGGGACTCCTAAATAGGTAACATGTACACCTTTTCCGGGAGAAATACAAAATCTGTAACATCCAGTAATCTGACACTGCTGCTGTTGTAACTCTAAATATGGTCTGATGCTGTATCTGTTAGCTGGTCTGCAAAAGAAAGGAAACACGTTTTTACATTCTTAAATAAGAAATTTAACGTGAAACAAAACATAAAGTTAAAAAATAGCCATCAGAAGTGATGGCAAATCCCCAAGACCAAAAACCAAAATGGCCTTCAGAAGACTGTTCACAAATAGAAAGTGCACCAGAATTAAAATCCACTAGTAAGCCCATAGTATATTTTGTATATGTAATAGTTATTGAGACTATCTTCGCCTAATGATACAAAGGATCGCTTCTCACAATGATGAAGATCCAAGATTTCCAATGCACAAAGTACAGGTATACTGAGTTGTGGTTCTTCCACATGAAATGCCTTTTCAACCTTGTATACAATTGTGGCAAGTTTTGTTTGTTAGATTTGAGGTTTAACATCCCCGTCAACACTGTAAAGGTCATTTTGGACACGTTGCTTCCAATTTTGTGGGACTTTTACCCGACATTGAGATGAAATTACTTCTCAAGCCCTGTTGCCCAATGAAACCAATAGGGTTTATAAGCGTGGACGGTCTGACTCGCACTGCTTTGCATGGAAGCATCATGCGTCCCATCTATTTCTTCAAGCCACGATGGGAGGGGACCGCAGCTGTGGCAAGTCTCAAAGGTATTGGAGTTATGGCCATCACAAGATTAAACTGTCAGGGGATATAACTCAAAAACCAGGGCACTCAGAATTGTGGCTCTTGCGCATGACATGCCTGCTGAACCTCATGTACATATGTACCAAGTACATGTACCATCAATATGTCTCAAAGGGTATTGGAGATATTGTGATCACAAGCTGGTCATACTGTTATATTGGAAGGGGAGATAACTCAAATACCACAGCACCAAGAGTTGTGATTCTTGCACATGACATGCCTTCTATACCTTGTTTTCAATTGTGTCAAGTTCCTTCAATATATCTCAAAGGGTATTGGAGTTATGGCCATCACAAGGTTATATTGTCAGGGGAGATAACTCAAACACCATGACACCCAGAGTTGTTATTCTTGCTCAAGACAGACCTGCTTAACCTTATGTATTTCTGTACCAAGTACCATCAATATGACTCAAAAGGTATTGGAGATATGGTGATCTCAATGTGTCATACTGTTATATTGGAAGCGGGGATAGCTCAAATACCGTAGCACCCAGAGTTGTTGTTCTCAGGCATGACACACCATCTCAACCTTGTATACAGTTGTGCCAAGTACCATCAATAGGAGTGGGGTGGGGGGGTCAATAAGGGAAGAGGGCCATGATGGCCCTGGATCACTCACCTGATCCACACTGTAGAACTGAAATGTTAGGTAATATAGTAAGGTGCCTTGTCAGAAGGAAAATACATGCCAAATATGAAAACACTATCTCAAATGAATCAAAAGTTATGATAAAGTAGGTCAAAGGTCAAGGTCACAATTCAAACTTTTGTTTGGTTGTGAAGCCATTGTCACAAGAAATATACATGCCAAATATGAAGGCTCTATCTCAAATGGTTCCAAAGTTATGATAAAGTAGGTCTCAGATCAAGGTCAGGGTCACAGGTCAATTTTTTGGCATGAGTGGGAAGAAATTGTCACAAGGAACATACATACCAAGTATGAAGGCACTACCTTAAATGGTTCAAAAGTTATGTCACAAATGGTCAAAGGTCAAGGTACAGGTCAAAACTGTTGCATGGGTGGGAAGCCCTTGTCACAAGGAACTTACATGCCAAATATGAAGGCTCTAAAATGGTTCAACAGTTATGAGAAAGAAGGTCAAAGGTCAAGGTCACAGGTCAAAATTTTTGTATGGGTGGCAATGTCCTTGCCACAAGAAACATACATGCAAAATATGAAGGCTCTACCTCAAATGGTTCAAAAGTTGTGATAAAGTAGGTCACATGTCAAGGTCAAGGTCACAAATCATTTTTGTATGAATAGGAAACCCTTGTCACAAGGAAACTACATGCCAAATATGAAGGCTGTATTTCAAATGCTTCAGAAATTATGATAAAGTAGGTCAAAGGTCAAGGTCATAAGACCAATTTTTGTATGGGTGGGAAGACCTTTCCACAAGGAACATACATGCCAAATATATCAAATGGTTCAAAAACTATGATAAAGTAGGTCAAATGTCAAGGTAAAGGTCACATATCATTTTATGTATGAATAGGAAGCCCTTGTCGCAAGAAAACTACATGCCAAATATGAAGGATGTATCTCAAATGCTTCAAAAGTTATGAGAAAGTAGGTCAAAAGTCAAGGTGATGGGTCAAAATTTTTGCATGATTGGGAAAACCTTGTCACAAGGAACATACATGCCAAATATGAAGGCTCTATCCCATATGGTTCAAAAGTTATGATAAAGTAGGTCACAGTTCAAGATCACAGGTCATTTTTTTTATATGAGTGGAAGGAACCTATATGCCAAATATGAAGGCTCTATCTCAAACGGTTCAAAAGTTATGTCAAAATAACCTACTGATCTACTTTTTGATTTGAAATGACCCATATTCGAACTTAACTGAGATATTGTCCAGATGATCATTCGTGCTTTTGCATTGCTAGCCATGCTTGATGATCAATATCTTATAAGTGAATGACACGATAAGGGTGCAATTTTGCCCTCATGCCTTAAACATGTATTGAAACAAGGCATGAAAATCTTGGTTGTCTTGGAATACTGGTTACTTTTATATCTCAAAGGGTACTGGAGTTCTGGCCATTTTAAGGTGATATTGTCAGGGAAGATAATTTAATTTAAAAAACAGGGCACTCAGAATCATGGTTCTTGCACATGACACGCCTGCTTAACCTCACGGAAAACTGTACCAAGTACATGTACCATCAATATATCTCTATAACATTTGTTTCTTGGAGAAATGATGTTGAAAAGACCTTTTATAACCTATCATACTCCTAACTGGAGATTCTGTATCATAGGGGCTTGAATCACGAAAAAAAAAAAAAAAATGAAAAAAAAAAAAAAAATTTTTTTTTTTTTTTTTTTTTTTTTTCATTTTTTTTTTCCAGATTCAAGCCCCTATGTTCTGTATAATGGCAAATTCATTATAACGGCACAATAATAGGGAACAAATATTATTGTTATAATGCAGGTCCTCTGTATATGGCTTAGTGGTGGGGATCTGTACGGTTCCTCAGATATAAGGCCTTTTCGGCAGTGGAGTGGTTAGGGCATGGCGCGCTGGACACCAGGAAAGGCCAAGATTGTTCTCACTGAATGTGTCTTATCATAAGGACCAATAATATATAGGGTTTAGGGGTGGGGATCTGAACGGTTTCTGCGATATGGACCTCACAAGTTGGCGTGACTGAATGTGTCTAATCATAAGGAACAAGAATATATATGATTATGGGGAGGGGTCTGAATGGCTTCTATGATATATGGCATATTCTATGAAGTGGTAGGGCAAGGCATGGCCTCAGCACATTGCCCCAGCACAAAGAGACCCCCAGGTTGGTGCATGTGACTGAATGTGTCTTACCATATGGAACAAGAAAATACAGTTGACTCTCGTTATCTCGACCTCGCCTATCTCGACCCTATCACTTATGTCGAACCGATTTCTAAGTCCCGAATATATCCGCTATATATTTATTGCATTTCAACTTCGCTTGTGTCGAACTACTTTTAAGTCGACACTTCGGCTATCTCGCCCATCATTTTCAGTCCCTAAATGTATTTTTCACTGTTTTTACTACTGCGTATCTCGAACCGAAATTAATGAGGTAAAGAAGGAAAAAAAAAACAATGCAGCCGGTCTTTCAGTTAAAGAAAATAATAATAGACCTTTACAAAACAGTTCATCAATACTCACAATGTTGTTAATTTTCCAAATTGTCCTGGTGCGTTAAAATTAGCAC
This sequence comes from Lucinisca nassula, assembly GCA_963580285.1. Classification (NCBI taxonomy): domain Eukaryota; kingdom Metazoa; phylum Mollusca; class Bivalvia; order Lucinida; family Lucinidae; genus Lucinisca; species Lucinisca nassula. The sequence goes on from OY757017.1 coordinate 151,442,428, forward strand.
AAACAATACCTTTACCACTATTACGAAAATCACGTGCTTGTAATAAAGACTGACACGCGGTGCTCAACCTTTGATCTTAACACCGTCTCGTTTCAATGATTTCCAAGATCTCCATGATAAAAGGCGGCTCTGATTTGTATTAATGTACAATTAGGTATGACCGGTTGTTTTACGTACTCATCATTAGTGTCAAAATTGAGTATTGCCCCTTGTCCCGATGCACATACAAACAGTGTAGATCCTAAAAAGAAGGCTCATGACCAGCTTTCTCGGCAGGACCTAAACTGTGTAAATCAATACGAGGGACTACCGTATGATGCATAGCACGTACTGGTCAGCATTGCATTCACAAGCGGGGAACCATCCCATTTAAGTACATATCCATTTTCAGCTTATGTGGATACCTGAATTTGCAGGAATTTAAAAGACAACAAAACATGTGAGAAATCTTTTATAATCACTATACTTCGACAAGCTCCATTACTTTCATAAACGAATTTTAAAAACTCAATAGGCTGTGCATGTTAGTGCTATTACTCTAGAATAACCAAGAATACCAAGGTGAATAATGGGCTCCGACATGCATGTGACGTCGCACTTTGGTTATCTTGTAATACTGATAACTCGAACTTTTTTATCCGGTCCCGTGAGGTTCGAGATAACGAGCGTCGACTGTATATGCTTAAGGGGGATCTTAACGGTTTCTGAGATATATGGCTTTTTACGAAGTGGAGGGGTGGGGCATGACCTGGGGCATCCTGGGGGCCACCCTGTTGGTGTCACTGAATGTGTCTTATCATACGGAACATGAATATATTATGATTTATGGGTGGGGCTCTGAACAGTTTCTCAGATATTTAACCTTTTGTGAACTTGAGGGGTAGGGCATGGCCCTGGTGCATCCCGGAAGACCCCTAGGCTAGTATCACTGAATGTGTCGTATCATAAGGAACAAGTATATGGTTAAGGGGTGGAGATCTGAATGGTTTCTGGGATATTGGGCTTTTTACAAAGTGGAGGGATGGGGCATGGCCCCATCACACCCAGGTTGATGTCACTGAATGCGTCTTATCAGAGGGAACAACACCCTGGGGTACCAACAAGTTGGCATAAAATACATATGGCTGAAAGAAGTTTACTCAAGAAACATTTCTATAAAACTTTTGTCAAAATATCTGCAAAGGCTTGGCCATTTTTCTATTTCCCCCATTATAAGTCTATGAATGTGGTATCTGATCAGAGCCTGCACTGTTGCATGAAAACCTGACACCTCTAAATGTTGCAAAAGACTCCTGCTATATATAGGGAGGAAGATTCCATTCAGTACAAAAAAGGTAAATTAAATGCCAGTCAAAGCCATTCACCCTCCAAATGTAGAACAATTTTACAGTATGAACACTAAGAATAATTTATGGTACATACCATAATTTTTCTTGGGCATTCATTGCTGTCTGTTGCTGAAGTGTTAAGTGTGTGGGTGGACAATACCCTAATTATTGGTCAGCAAAGTGGTTTGGACACATAGTTTACCTGCAAGATAGTAGTAGTAGAATGATTCAGTTTGTGCAAAAAATGTAGGAGTAGGAGTGGTTTTGTTTTGTATGAATTGAGGTTTAATGTTCATGCCAACACTATTTAGGTCATTTCAGAGATGCTGCTTCCTTTACTGAACATCTCAAGAAGCCAATGAAACCAAACGACTTATATGCATTAGACAGTCTCATAACACTTTCCCTGGGAAAGCTTATACTCCTTTTAAGCGGTTTACCAGTACTCATGTGTGGTCAGTTTCTGCTCTGTGTGGAAGCACCATGCAGCCCAATCTATTTTTCCTAGCCCCTATGGGCAGGGTTGACATTTATAAGAGTACACACAACATACCTTCATGATATCCTAAATAAATGGATATCTAGAGTTTTTTGAACAATTTCTCTAGGGATTCAAGAGAGAGTTCAAATTATCCAAGGCAAACAAGTCATCCTTTTTTTTAAATTTATTGAAGTTTCATGCTGTATAGCTGACCGTTTTTACAGAGGAGTTAAGATTGATTGTTTTGTGTTTAATGAAATGTCAGCAATTGTGGGTAATTTTGTGTCGTCTCCCAGAGAAAGGGAGAAGAGTGATAGTAGGGATGAAAGTGAGGAGGAAAATGAATGGAAGTGTAGAAACAGAAGAAATAATACTTCCCCACTACCCTTCCCTGCTGCATGTACAGCAGGCCTTGTCCAATTGTAAGCCAATATCAGTATTCCATTGAAGGCTATATAGACCTGGGGCCAGTTGTTCAAAGCCTCGTTAGCTTAACGAGCACGTTAGTGGTCATATTGTTAACTGTTCTAGCAAGTTCAATATCTAAAATTTGGGTATTTTTGCTGAAAAAATATTAGCAAATTTGCCATAATAAATAATCAAAGTTTTAACGATATGTTAACTAACGACGTTGCTAGTTTTGAACAACTGGCCCCTGAACATTTGTTTGATGCTAGGAATGAAGCAAAAGTTGACGGATTGACAACTAGACGAAGGGACTACATAAAACCACACTGATATATAGTGACACATCTTACTCATTTTATGTGGGAAACCCAGTAAATGGTCATAGCCAACAGTGCAGAGCCTGATAAAGATAAAGAAGCTTTAATTAATGTCGCATATCCATAACAAATAACAAGCTCTGTAGAACTTTTATTGTGACAAACAAAATATCCTTCAACAAATACCGGTACTTACCTGCCTAGGACTACCCCAGATAATGCGAGTGTTGGCCAAGTACCAATTTTTATGCCTTTCGTATGGCGTGGCCAGGGATCGAACCTGCGACCTTCCATTCCTATAGTGGATGCTCTACCACTGAGCTATCGGGGCCGGCAAGGCCCTGATCAGATAGATAAATAGCAATAAACTCCTGCTATATGGAAGACTCCATTCAGTACATGTATTTGTAACCTTTAACAAATACATGTACTTACCTGCATTCATTTATTTCATAGGACTACCCCCGATAATGTGAGCGTCGGCCAAGAGAGCGCCTGGTACCATTTTTTACGGCCGGGGATCGAACCCGCGACCTCCCATTCCCAAAGTAGACCCTCTACCACCGAGCTATCGGGGCCGGCCAGGCTCTGATCAGATGCCACAGAATGCAGTCTGACCAAGGCCTGCACTATTAGCAGATATTTCAACTTCTGAAAGTAATTGAACCTGGTACCCCTAACTTTTGCAATATAGACTCCTGCTATATATATATATATAGATAGTGCCGGTTTTGAGGTAATTTGTTCTCTACCCTCACAAATCACCTCTTCAACCAGCACTATCTATATATAAACACATCTTACCACATATATATTTTACCGCAGTATTTTGAGCAGACAGATAAACCGACTATTACATGTCAATTTATCTTTACCACACTGATAGTTGGACATCAAAGTCCAAAAGGGAAATCACCTACGGACTATTTCAGTATTTAGAAAACCATTCACTGGACAAAAAACTAGTCATTTATTTACGTTCAATTTCTTACTATTCTAGTACAAGCCGTGATAGCCGAGTGGTCTAGATGGTTTGGACTGTAAATGGTGGGGGCATGAGTTCGAATCCCAGAAATGACATATTTTTATGTGTGTTGTTGATGGAATATTGAGTAAAATGTTATACGCCGTCATCGGTTTAAATAAAAAGTGTTGCTAAGCGATAAAAAAAGGTTGAAAAAAAAAAATACATAAAAATCCTGGTAACACTGTAATCGGTTTAATTAAGAAAGGTTGCTAAGCAACTCGATAAACAAGAACCATATCTGGGCATTCTAAAAATAAATTGTAGAAAACTCTTACAAACTATATCGCCGACTTGAGCATAAAAAAATTAAATTATCATCCTCAACACTCTATCATACTCAATCTCTTTATCTCTTCCTTATAAGGTTTAATATGACAATAATTTGTTGATGATTATAGTATAATCACCAATAAAGTATTGCTATAAACAATCACTGATATATAGGTCAAATTGCTTACAGCATAATTATTTTGACCCAGTTAATGGTGCATTTAATTTACAAATATATTGTAGTATGACAATAATTTGTTGATGATTATCGTATAATCGCCAATAAAGTATTGCTATGTTCAGATAACAATAATTAGAGGTGATTTTAAAAATCTGCTCCGACAAAAGTCGCGGATAGACACTATATAGAAACATTTTAAAAAGAATTTTGAAAATTCCACTTTGGGGCAAAAACTTTAACCCCTCCTGAAAGTGCCTTTACATAATCCAATGACCACCAGATTTTGCACATATAACAAGACTTTAAGGCTGTATAACATATTAAAATTCCAAGTTCCTATGACAACTTTTGGAATTTCTGAAAGTCTTTGAGTCTTCCTAAAAGTGGAATCCCATCAACCGATTAGTCTTAGATTTTGCATTTGTATTTGGGTTGCATATATACATATTATCACAAAATTTCAAAGTTCTAGCATCATTTTGGAATTTCCTGCAAGTCTTTGAATTGTTGTAAAATAACATTGGTTCAACTAATTACCACCAAACTTTGTACATTTGTTTCAACATACAAAATGCACATTCTTATAAAATTTCAACATTGTAGGTCGGAAGTGAAGCAAAAAAAAAATATTAACTTTCATATTTCGGTGGTGGGTCATTTACTATTGTAATTTTATTGAATAAAATCAAGCATTTTCTATCTTTTTTTTCATTTCATTCTTCGCTTGAGCCTTACCTTCCTCAATAAGTTTCTTTCTCTCACTTTCACTCAGTTTTGAATATTTTGAATGTATGTTCTCTTTCAGTCCTGAATCATCCTCAACACTCTATCATACTCAATCTTGCAATTTCCTGCTTAAAAGGTTTTATAGAGTTAAAATATCTCTGTTTTTCTCTAAAATTCTTTCCACCACACTTATCACAGATTTGATATTTTGCTGTAGTACCTTTACCACATTGCAAACATTTCACTACTTTACTTTTGTTATGTTTTATAATAAAATTATGAGCCTTGCAGTATATAGAATGCTTTACTGATTTGTTTTTACATGGTTTATTTGAACCTAACGGCAACATAGCACATATATTTTGCATCTTTGCTTTTTCTATATCCATTTTTATTATTATATTTAAATTTTTTTTTTATAGTTTAAAAGAAAACAAAAAAAAATGAGTTCTGTAGAGAGACTAATACAATTGCATAGTGAAGGAAGAATTAGTGATGAGGCTTTAGACAAGGGTCTTAAATCCTTAGATATTGAGAAACAGAAGAGTGATGCACTACAACAAACTTCTACATTGGAAAATCTGCGTAAAAGACGTAGAGATAAAAAGATAAGAAAACGACAGCAACAAAATGCTGTTAAAACAAGTGAAAAAATTAATGATGAAGATACTAAAGAGAAAAATGTTCTGAAACTGGTTGATAAACCATTATGCAATTACTTCAAAGTGTATGAAATAGATGCTCATAAATATAAAGACCCAAATATTTTGTTTAATGATAAAAAATCTGTCATTATAGATAAAATTAATGAAAACATTAAAGAATACAATGGTATTAAATTTTCAATTGGGTTATCTATAAAGTTTTTTAAAGATGAACTTAATGGTGAAAGAAAAGAAGTTACCGGTGCATCACACGGAGAACAATGTGCAGTTCTTGATGGAAATAATTTAGATGAAAACTATAACAAACAAACAACTTATATACAAACATGGATTGAAAAATTCACAAATACCGCAACGGGTTTAGAAATTGACCATTGTATCAAACTTTATCTTAATATAGCAAAATATGAACCACTCAAAGGTTCTTCGTATATTTCTCTTCCAAGTGCAATAGCAAATAAAAAAGCAATAATTAATTTATCAAATGATGATGATAGATGTTTAGAATGGCATATACTTGCTTCTAAATACCCAAACAAAAACAATCCAAGTAAGTTATCAAGTTATCGTAAATATTTAGGCACATTAAATATGGAAGGAATAGACTTTCCCACACCAATCTCACAAATACCAAAAGTTGAGAAACAAAACAATATAGCAATCAATGTTTATGGATACACATTAACAAAAAAGACAGAGAAACTTACTATATTTCCATATCATATTTCAAATCAACCAAATGATAAAGAACGAATTAATCTGCTTTTGATAACTGAAGATGTTGAAGAGGAAATTGATGATAGTGAAGAAGAAATGATAGATGAAGATTATAATCCTGATGACTATCCTCCTGATGAGTCAAAAACAAAATATCACTACTGTTTTATTAAAAACCTTAATAGATTACTTTACAATCAGAACAATAAACACAAACATAAAACACATTTCTGTGATAGATGTCTTTATGGTTTTACAAGAGAAGACCTACTAATCAAACATAAAGAAGACTGTGAAGGCATAAATAAATCTCCAATGCGAATAGAAATGCCATCAAAAGGTCTTATCAAGTTTAAAAACCATCAAAATCAAATGCCCGTTCCATATGTTATCTATGCTGACTTTGAAGCACAAATCAAACCCAAATCACAACAAAAAGGAGATAAATCAGAAATAACAAGCGAACACGAAGCGTGTGGATTTGGATATCAAGTTGTTAGATATGATGGTAAAGCTGAAGAACCGGTAATCTACAGAGGTGAAGATACAGCTGAAGTTTTTTTAAATCACTTAGAATGCGAAGTAAATAATATTAACAACGTTTTCAAGCATCCTGAAAAAATAATAATGACAGAACAGAACATACAAGATTATGAAGAGGCTACTCATTGCTGGATATGTGAAAATCCAATTGACAATGAAAAAAATCCAAAAGTAAAAGACCACTGTCATTTCACTGGAGAATACAGAGGACCAGCACATAAATCTTGTAATCTCAAACTTGCAATCAAACCAAATAAAACCAAAATTCCAGTTATCTTCCACAACTTAAAAGGTTATGATAGCCATCTAATAATGCAGAAAATACACAAAGCAAGTGGAAACATTACTTGTATTGCAAATAATTCAGAGAAATTCATCTCATTCAGTATTGGACAACTGAAATTCTTAGACAGTTTTCAATTTATGGCTTCCTCTCTTGAAAAGTTGGTAGATGGAGCAATTGGTGTAAAGACAGAATGTGAAAAATGTAAAGGTACAGAAGAAATAAACATCAATGAAAATTGGTTATTAACAGCGAAATGTAAAAAATGTCACAATACAAGATATAAAAAACTCAACAAATCAGACTTACCATTAACTGTAAAACATACAACTAACTCACATCTTCTTGCTCGTAAAGGTATCTATCCATATGAATACATTGATAGTTTTGATAGATTTGATGAAACACAACTACCACCCATAGACAAATTCTACAGCAGTCTTACAGATGAAAGTATCAAACAAAAAGACTATGAACACGCTCAAAAAGTATGGAAACAATTTAACTGTAAAACACTTGGTGATTATCATGATTTATATCTCAAAACAGATGTTCTCTTACTTGCAGATGTTTTTCAAAAGTTTAGAGAAACCTGTATGAATAACTATAAACTTGACCCTCTACATTACTACGCTGCACCTGGTCTATCTTGGGATGCTCTTCTAAAATACACAAAAATAGAATTACAACTTCTATCAGATTTGGATATGCATCTTTTCATTGAAAAAGGAATGAGAGGTGGAATAAGTATGGTTTCTAAAAGACACGCAAAAGCAAACAATAAATATGTCGCAGATTATAATCCAGATGAAGAAGACAATTACATAATGTATTTAGATGCAAATAATTTATATGGTCATTCAATGAGCCAACCACTTCCATATGGTGGTTTCAAATGGATAACTAATAAAGATTTAATAGATGGAGAACTTCAACCACTAAAAAAAGGTAGAGGAAGAATATATGAAGTAGATTTAGAATACCCCAAACATTTACATAAACTACATAATGACTATCCACTTGCACCTGAAAAATTAGCAATTAAAAAAGAATGGTTATCCGACTATCAAAATGAACTAATTGAAAATAGTATGTTAAAAACAGAAAAACTTGTCCCCAATCTAATGGATAAGAAGAAATATGTAGTACATTACAAAAACTTAAGACTATACAAACAACTTGGTATGAAAATAACAAAAATACACAGAATATCAGAATTTGATGAGAAACCTTGGATGGAACCTTACATACGTCTGAATACAGAATTACGTAAAAAAGCAAAGACTACATTTGAAAAAGATTTCTTTAAACTTATGAACAACTCAGTATTTGGCAAAACAATGGAAAACATACGTAAAAGAGTTGATATTAAATTAGTCAAAACAGATGGCAGCGAAAATGAAAAAATCCGCAAGATAATAGCCAAGCCAAACTTCAATCGTAGAATAAAGTTCTCTGATGATTTATCTGCCATTCAAGTGAATAAAACAAGATTAACTCTAAATAAACCAATATATGTTGGCTTCTGTGTTTTAGATTTATCAAAACATCTTATGTACGATTGGTATTATAATACATTGAAAAAGAAGTATGGTGATAACTGCACCTTGCTGTACACCGACACAGACAGTTTATTAGTAGATATCAAAACCAAAGATGCTTACAAAGATATGTCTGAAATGAAAGATGAATACGATTTCTCTGATTATCCAAAAGAACATCCACTATACGATGAAACAAACAAGAAGGTCATAGGTAAGATGAAGGATGAATGTGCTGGTGTTCCAATATCAGAATATATTGGTCTTCGTCCTAAACTATATTCAGTATTAAGAGCAGATGAACAAGTCATCAAAAAAGCGAAAGGAACAAAAAAATATGTAATCAAAAAACAAATCAATTTTGAAAACTACAGAGATGCATTATTCAACAAAAAGAAATACACACACTCAATGAACATGCTACGCTCAATGCATCACAACATATATGGATTAAAAGTAAATAAGACTACACTTTCTCCTTTAGACACAAAAAGATACATAACTGACGATGGCATTACGACATACGCGTATGGGTATCAGCCGGAACAATAAGTAATTCCTCTTTGACAAACCCTCTCTTAGGTGCAGGAGATTTCAAATAATAAACTCTTATTCCCTGCGTTATAATATGATAGTCAATCTTATGAATATCAACAGACCATACTGGGTCAGTAGCCCTTCTCTTTCCACCACCTTCTAATTCTCCAGGTTGATACAAATATCTAACATTTGCATAAGGACAAATTTCAGCATCAACTTTTCTTGTTATAATTGGAGGAGGTTTTTTCGTCTCCTTATTTAATGCTTTAATAACATCAGATAATCTCTTAACCCATTCTCTGTTTCTTTTTTTAGTATCAATCTCTTTAGCATACTGATAACCAAACAATCTTTCTGCTAAGGTTCTATTAAATCTTTCTACTATTCCTTGGTCTCTGTGTATTTCTTTTCTACCTCTTCTTATTTTGGTATTATGCTTTTCCATCAAAGTTGAAACGGAACTCATAAATTCTCTACCAGGATCAACTTGCAATAGTTTAGGATACTTCAAATGTCTTTTATAAATCTTCTCAAAAGCATTTGCAACTTCTTTACTATCTTTCGACGTCAAAGGTTCGGCTTCTTTATATCTTGTTCCAACATCAACCACTGTCAATGCATACTTGTATGTCTTCCTACCAATAGTATCGTGAGGTAAAAACAACAAATCAGCCTGATGAACTTCATTCTCTGCAGACACATCAAATTTTGGTCTTATTATTCTCTTAGGTGCAGGTAAATATATTTGCCAAATTGCTTGTTTCTTTAAGAACTCTAATGCTTGTTTCTGACTAACCTTTGCTTCTTTTGCTAACTTACCAACAGCTGAGTGTCCTTTCCAGAAACCTTTTGGACTATAGTATATCTTCTCCATTTATTTTTATTTAAGAAAAAATATTTATATATAAAAAGATGTCAAAGAACGCACAGACGCAAAATATAGCACAATTGCTTGATGATGACTATACACCTACAAAAGAAGAGTTTGAAGCGTTGTTAAAAGAACAAAGTCAATTTGACACAAAGAAATGGACTGATTTAGAAATCAACAACATTTATACAATCACTGACTACAGAGAAATTAACACAGACAATGTTGTGAGTGTAATTTTAACTCTCAAAGACAATGGTGAAGTATGGAGTCCTGCACATCTCACAAAGAAGATAGAAGGTAAAGAACCACCATTTTATGTAAGACCACTTGGTTTGAAACCATGTAAGAATAATAAAAAAAATAAATATCATGCTTATGATTTAGTTTTTCCAAAGAAAGATTATGTCAAAAAATATTTTTTTTTTTTTACCTACATCAACTTCCAAGCAACAAATCCTGTCAATGCCATACCACCAACAACAAATGCAATCTCTCTATTTTTCTGGTCTTCTGATGGAGTGTAAAAATCACTTAATGTAGGTTTTGGTGGTAATGGTGTGGATAAATTATCTGGCAATTGTTTTCCTGTAATATAGTAATACTGTCTCATAGCAGTATCAGCATCACTGAACTCATTCAAAGCATGTTGTTCCTTTTTTAACTGTTCATTAATAAAATCCAATCTTTCTGTTCTCTTCTCATTCCACGCAGTTGTTGCTGATTCTAATTGTTCCATCGCCTTATCATGTCTTTTTCTCTCTTCATCACTATTACTACCCATATGTGAAAATAAATAATTACTACCTGAAAAGGCTAAGGCGTTTGTAATTGCTCCTCCAACCATTAATGCTACTGCACTTGCCATTTTTATATAATGGAAAAAAAAATATTAAAATTACTTCATAATATCTGCAGGAATAATACCTTGCTTAACAAGCATATCCTTTGTTGCCATTGCAAGTAATATATCAATGGACAACATACCAATATCTGTCATATTAAAATCTACTTTTGGTGCTGGTCTTTTCAATAGTTTTCTACCTAATTCTGAATATCCAACAGTTAATACAGTTTCCACTCCAGCATGATATAACATGTTTGCAATTTGTTTTCCGTCTATTGAGGTTGTCATTTTTTAATGAGAATATTATTTTTTTAAAATTAATTAAATTCAAATGGGTCAATTTCTTTTTGTTGTATAATAGGTGCAGATTGTTGCATCATAGGTTGTTGTGGTACAACTTGTTTAGACTTGTACATATACAATCCTATTCCAACAACTCCAATTGTTATACATAATGGTATATAATTTTTGTATATATTTATATTCTGTGAATTGTTTGTTTGCACATCATCATCATCTCTTGTTATAGATTTTAATTCCATGTTTTCTTTCTTTATAGTTTCAGCCTCCTTTCTTCTTAATTCTGCATTTCTTTTTCTTGCTTCTGCACCTTTCTTACCAGCAGATACTCGTCTTGGGTCTTTTGTTTTAACAGTTTCATTAACTTCGCTCATCTTTTTCTAAGGAAATATTTTCTTTTTTATTAAAATCAATATGTCTTGCTGTTGTTAGCATTGCAGTTAATGGAGCAAGATACATTCCATATCTATAGTACAATTCACAACATGAACTTGTCAAAGCGTGATTGATAAAAGGGTCTTCCTCTAAGTCTTGTATCAGTTTAGGTGGATTAACAACATTGAAATACTTTGATACACCCATCACATATAAGCTAATAAAAGAATTACCTAATGTCTTAGTCATACTTGCTCCCAATCTTGCTTCATATCTGCAGTAAAGTTTGTTTATTTGTTCTGCTGTCATTGTATCAATGTCTGATAGTTGTAAGTCTTTACCAAGATACTGCTTACTACCACCACCAGCAACAATGGCTGATAATCGCTCACGTTTTGTTTCTTGTTCATTATTTTCTACATAAGTGCTTTCACATTCAATGTCTTGTAATAATTCTTCAGCATTCATTTTTATTTTATGCAATTTATTTTTTATTTTTAAAAAATAAAACATCGCATATCCGACTATTGATAAGATTGCAGTGTTTGTTATGATTATTGATAAGATTGCAGTGATTGATAATATTTCTAACAACATTGTTTTTTAGTATTGCTATTTTACTTAAAACATTGCATAAGCATTACTTAAGATTTGCTACAGCATTGTATAAGCATTACTTAATCATTGCTAAAAAAAAATAATCAATCAACCAACCAATAACCAGTAGGCTGGTCAGTCTTCAAAATTAACTTACGATGCTTCTTTTTTTTCAGTTCTTCTTTTATTCTCTGTCGTTCTTCCAAAGTAGGAATAACATCATTCTCTCTTAAACAATTTTCAAAACTATCTCTATCTTTTGTGTAGAACATGCATAGCCATTTTGTTTGTTCTCTTAAATCTTTTAACACAGAATTATATCTCTGCGAAATAACCCACACTGATTGTTCTGCATGCCTACCAGAAAATGCTAATTCTGATAACATATCTTTTTTCTTTGTTAGTTCTTTCGTTGCACTGCAATCATCAATAATGTAGAGAGTAGAATGACCAGCATATTTATTAAAGAACATTCTTAATAGTTCTTGTAGTTTTTCTTCTCCATTAACAATAGGATTAACAATTGTTATATTTTTTGTTTTAGGCTTTCTAACATCACCAATCCACTCACGATTTTTATAAGCCTTGTTCCATTGAATGGTTGGGCAAAGTATAACAATATGTTTAAATACTTGACGATATTCCTCTTCCAAAAGGTCAAGGACAAACTCTGTTTTCCCGCATCCAGTTTGACCACATATAATAGCACAATGAGGATATTTTGGTAGTTCCATTTTTATTTGTAAAAAAAAAAAATATTAATAACTGACTTCTTTAAATCTACCATCTTCAAAGTTGATTTGTGCATCTTGTATAACAAACAAATAAAGATTGATTGGTTCATCTGCTCCTGCTTCTTTCGTTATTTGTATTGTGATACCTTCTGATGCATTTTCAATTCTTCTTCCAGAACCATGAAGTGTATTATCATCAGTTGAACGTAAATCCAACCATAAAGCATACCTGTTCGTTAGATATTTCTCTATTGTTGTATCAGTAAAATATAAATCTTTAACAACCATACTTGTTTCTTTGTTTCTTTTTGAATTCAAAGCAAAGAATTTATTTATTTCGTCCCAGTGTTGGTGGGACTTCATTCCTTGACTATACAATTGATTCGGAATCCCTTCTATTGTCATTTCCACTTTTGTAATTTCTGGATTATAATATTCTTCTGTGCTGGCCCTTTCAGGATCTTCGAATAGCATAAGAATTCCTTTCATACTTCTTGCAGGAACATTTAGATTGATATTCCATAGTGTATCAGATTTGTTTTTAGGTATTTTTCTGTGTCTTAGTATTCTGTCATACAAAATAACCATTTTACCATCAACTTGCTGTCTTATTTGTCTTGCTAATTCAGTATCAGAAACAATATCAAATTCCAAACAAATATTTTTGATTGTATAAGATGAAGTTGCATCGCCTGATTTAATTACTTTATTATAATCATTGAATGTAAGTTCATATTCAAGTCTATCTCCTAATCCAGCTTGATAAAATGGCATATGGGTTTCCAATAATTCAAAATCAAGTGGGATGCAAAACCTGTTTCCATATGCTTTTGCGATGGCTTGATCTTCTTTATCTGCTGTTGCGTTTCCTGCACCCACTCTATGTTTCAACATGTTCTCTTTGCCAACGCCTTGATATACCATATTTACACGTTCTGTAATAGTCTTCCATAAATCAATATAACAATGATAGATGTCACTATCGTCAATGGACATAACTTCATTTCCACTAATTCTAATTGTTGTTTTCTTAATTATTGCTCTTCCTATGTTTTGAAATATAGTTGCATTTGCATCTTTAGAGGTTAGTTCAATTTCAAATGCTAATCTGACTGTTCCGGGAACAATAACATCATTACCACTTAGATTAGGAAATCTCACTAACAATTGTTGATTTTGGTCAATAGTTGAAGGGTTATTTGTTATTACTACACTTTGGCGAATGCCTTTTACACCACGTGGTTCTCTTAATTTTCTGTAAGGGTTTAGTTTATCTCCGTAAGCTGACATGTTTTTATTAAAAGATAAAAAATATTTTTAAATAATAAATAAATAATGGCTGAATATGAAAATCCTGAGTATGACAGGGAGGATTATGATGAAGAAGCAGAAACATCTTTTACAGATGAAGAGCAGTTTCAGAGAACATTAAATAGTCAGTTTGCTGGTTTGAATGATTTAACCGGTGATGATTGGAAAACTCTGCGTAATAGCATAGGTCAAAAAATGATAGATAGATTTTACGAAAGGAATGAAGAACCTAAACGTAAAATCAAAGGTTTGTCTCTCAAGAAAGATGATATAGGGAGACCAATGTTATATGTTAAAGATGAAGGTGGAAAGAATATTGCATTAACATATTATCGTTCCAATGCACCAGATGAAATAGCAACATTTTTATCATTTAATACTTTGCAAAGGAAATATGGTGTTGATTTTGTTAGGAATGTATTAGATGTAGATGATTTTAAACCATCTGCTACAAGACTTAAAGAAGGTAGAAAAGCATTCACACAATTACTTCAAACGAGAACTCAAATAACACAAACAGAAGAAGAAATACCTTTACAAGATATATCATCACAAGAACAAATTCAAGAACTATTAAATACAACAGTTGATGTAGAAACTGCTGTGAAAACATTGGAGACATCATTTACTAATGAACAAGAAACACAAACAGATTGGACAAAAAGAGAGATTGATGGAATAGCAAATGCAATGACAACAGTCAAAGAAGAGATAGCAAATGAATTGGCAAAACTGAGTGAAACAAATAAAGACTTAGCAAAAGAAAATACAAAATTAGAACAAGCCAAAGCAGACAATGATGAATTTCAAATAGAGAGGATAAGTAGTCGAATCAAAGAGTTAGAAAGTGAGAGAAGTGCAAGATTGGAAGTTATTAATGTTAATAAAGAAAAACTACGTAGTCAGGTAAATAGAATCAAAGAGACTATAAACAAAGTATTAAAAGAAGACACTACATTGGGTGAAAGAATTAGAACATTATTCAGAGAACAAGGCATTACAATTGTTAGTATTTTAACCGCTTTTGGAATGATTATTGGAGTTATTGTTGAGGCTGTTATTCCTACTGGTGGTGGTACTACTTCAACCCCTCCTTCTCCACCAAAAGGTGGTGTTAAAGATTGGGTTAAGAAACAATTATCAAATCTTGGTAAATTACTTTCTACCCTTGCAGGAAAAGTAGCTTCTACAATACCAGGTATTATTGGTTCTATTGTGTCTTGGTTGTTGTCTTCTGCGGGTAAAGTTGTTAATTGGTTTGGAGAACATCTATGGGCATTAGTTGTATTGGTTGCTGGATTGTTATATGCATCTGCAAGAGAGTTTATAAGAAAAAAAAGAACTTAATAAATTTCATACATAATTAATAGTCCAATTGCAATACTACCAACTATTAATGCTGTTTTGTTGTCTTCGTGTTGTATTGCTTCTTTTTTTTCAACGGGTTCTGGTAGAGATTTGATTTTTGGTTCTGGTAGAGATTTCTTTGTTTCCTGATGTTTTGGTTCTGGTAGAGATTTCTTTGTTTCCTGATGTTTTGGTTCTGGTAGAGATTTCTTTGTTGGTGTGCCTTGTATAGTTGCAGGTTGTGTAGTAGGTGCAACAGGTTTAACATTTACATCACTATTGAAACCAAGTGTTTGATTTTCTGTTGCAATTACAATTTTATTATTATATCCAGCGATAGTGCCAACTTGTAAAACCATATCACTGGGAGACATATATAATCCAATACCATAAACAAAATCTACTTTACTTCTTGCATATTTGAGTGTGTTTTGATATCTTTGTATTTGACTTGGTAAATCAACTGGACTATTAATAGCATCTTCAATGTTAGCAAGAAATTGTTTCTGAGCATCAAATCCTGTGCCTATTTTTAGAATTTCTACACGTGTTTGAGATTGTGCTGCTAATAGTGCCCATACAAACATTCTAATACTTTCGTTAATTCGTTCAATACCTGTTTTTGTTAATCCTTCTGATTTGTCTAATATAAACATTGTCCAGGCGTCACTTATATCTACTGTATGTTCTATTTTATCATTTGGATTAAAGAATGGACCTTCACTTCGATGTTCTTGTCTGTATTTTCCATCTGGTTTAAAATATTGTGTGTAACTCCCTAGACCACTGCATTTAGAACTACTTTCTAATTTTTGACGCCAATCTGTATTAGGTGAAACATTGAATTCATTGCATAACTTTTGATAGGTTGCTTTGTCGTATGGGTTTTTGTAATAACAAAATGATGCATCTGTTGGTAAAGGTGTTTGAAGTTCTTTCAAAATACGAGCAATACAATAATAAACATGAAATGTATATACTGTTTTAGTTAGTCCTGAAGTGTTTTGCAAATGGTCTTGATAACTTACTCCACATCCTGCAGTGGCACACCAGACAGCAAAATTTAATTGACATTGCCACCAGTCAAATGATGAATGAAGCCATGTATTCCACGGTTCATTGGTGTGTAATGTTGGATTTTGATAGTTTTGAAATAAGTCGGGAAACGTTACTGGAAAATGGTCGTCTTTGTTAACATAAATCGTTTGTTTTATAAGTTCAATATTCTTTTCGGTATATTTAGTATTGGGGTTATATGATGCATTGGGATTGTACTTGAATTCTTTAGGTATCATTTTTATTATTGATTATATATAAAAAATAAAAATGTATCATACAATTTCGAATATTGACAAGACAATAAACTTGCAACAATACATTGATAACAGAGATGGGAATAAACGTATTGGTTTGAAATCTATAACATATGGTGTTGGATGGTATAATGTTGTTGATGAATATTTGCAGAAGACTAAAGAGAGACCTCATAAGATTATAGATGGTTATTATAGTTTCCAACAAATAGCAGATTTATTTCAAAGTAATAATATTACATTATCTGTAAATGAAACAAATGGAATTGCTTCTTTAATTACACCGGATGAATTGAAGATAAGCAAGGGCTTAAAACAAATGTTGGGGTTTGGAAATAAGCGAAAGTTTGCTGTTAATGAAACTCATTATGGTGAGAGAGCTGTAGATTTTGCTGTTTATAAATCATTGTATGTTCATTTGGAACAGATTAATACTTCAAATAATTATTTAGATGGTATGCCGAGTACTGTGTTGGCTGTTGTTCCAGTGGAAAATAAAGAGTTTGGAGAGATAACAACAGTGAGATTTGAGCATCCAGAATATAAGTGTTTGGTGAATGATGCTATAGCAGAATTGAAATTAGAAATCAGGGATGAAAATAACAACAAGGTAATTAATCATCTACCAATTAATTGCGTTTTGGAAATTATATAATTATAATAAAAAAAATGAGTATATTTGGTGCTAAGAGAAAACACGTAGATGCATTTGGGCTGAAACAAGAAATATTTAATATGAGAAGTCAAGCATTTACACAAATAAATACATTGAATGATAGACATACAGGACTTCAAGATAGATTTCGGGATATGTATGTCAATCATCGATTATTATATAATAAGGTTGATAATATGTCAGACAGAAAATTGATAAGCATTTGTGCGGAGAGTAAAGGTTCCTTACAGAAGAATGAAGTGTTTGGCTTTGGAAATGGTGGTAGAGAAGTAGGTGTTGGATATGTGATGAACTTTCCTGGCCAGATAATAGGTGTTGGACTGTCGAGTAAAAGAACAAAAGGCGATGTGTCTGTGGCGATTGCAATTAATGGAAATCCACAAGCAGGATATGATATATCATTGAATAATATTTCAAGAAAACACGATAACTTTGCTACACCGTTAAAGGTTGAGGCTGGTGATGCAATTGATTTTGTTTGTCAGACTAATAATGCTACATGTGTTAATACTGTGGCTTCGATGATAATTGAATTATTTATTGAATAAAAAAAAATATATGTTATCAAGAAAAAAAATGAAACAACCTAATGCACCGCTATATCCAGAGTTGCCTATTGAAGATGGGCAGAACTATAGATTACAGAAGATATCTGAGATAGAGAAGACATTAATTAATGAGAGAGATGTGAGAAAAGCATTATACAAGAAATATAAGCGTGGAATAAATATTACTGATGGAGTTGATACAGGTTTGATATCAACAAGTGTTATCTTGGCAGGTGTTGGATTAACTGTTCCAATTATGTTGCCTTTAGAGATTGTTGCTGTTGTGTGTGGGAGTTTGGGTGTGTGTGTTAAACTAATTAGGCGTAAAATGACTTCAAAAGCACATAAACATTATAAGATTAAAACTATTGCTGATAGTAAGTTGAATAGTATAAAGGATTTGATTTCTAAGGCTTTGACAGACGGACAGATATCTGAGAATGAATTTAAACTTGTGTTGGATGAGTTGGACAAATATAACAAACTCAAAGACAATATACATTCAAAACAAACAGGATTGAGTGAGGCAGAGAGAAAGAAACTTATTGAGGAAGGTAAGGCTCAAGCGAAGAATGAAATGAAAAAAAAGATAGAAAATGCTTGATTTTATTCAATAAAATTACAATAGTAAATGACCCACCACCGAAATATGAAAGTTAATATTTTTTTGCTTCACTTCCAGTTGGCCTACAATGTTGAAATTTTATAAGAATGTGCATTTTGTATGTTGAAACAAATGTACAAAGTTTGGTGGTAATTAGTTGAACCAATGTTATTTTACAACAATTCAAAGACTTGCAGGAAATTCCAAAATGATGCTAGAACTTTGAAATTTTGTGATAATATGTATATATGCAACCCAAATACAAATGCTAAATCTAAGACTAATCGGTTGATGGGATTCCACTTTTAGGAAGACTCAAAGACTTTCAGAAATTCCAAAAGTTGTCATAGGAACTTGGAATTTTAATATGTTATACAGCCTTAAAGTCTTGTTATATGTGCAAAATCTGGTGGTCATTGGATTATGTAAAGGCACTTTCAGGAGGGGTTAAAGTTTTTGCCCCAAAGTGGAATTTTCAAAATTCTTTTTAAAATGTTTCTATATAGTGTCTATCCGCGACTTTTGTCGGAGCAGATTTTTAAAATCACCTCTAATTATTGTTATCTGAACATAGCAATACTTTATTGGCGATTATACGATAATCATCAACAAATTATTGTCATACTACAATATATTTGTAAATTAAATGCACCATTAACTGGGTCAAAATAATTATGCTGTAAGCAATTTGACCTATATATCAGTGATTGTTTATAGCAATACTTTATTGGTGATTATACTATAATCATCAACAAATTATTGTCATATTAAACCTTATAAGGAAGAGATAAAGAGATTGAGTATGATAGAGTGTTGAGGATGATAATTTAATTTTTTTATGCTCAAGTCGGCGATATAGTTTGTAAGAGTTTTCTACAATTTATTTTTAGAATGCCCAGATATGGTTCTTGTTTATCGAGTTGCTTAGCAACCTTTCTTAATTAAACCGATTACAGTGTTACCAGGATTTTTATGTATTTTTTTTTTCAACCTTTTTTTATCGCTTAGCAACACTTTTTATTTAAACCGATGACGGCGTATAACATTTTACTCAATATTCCATCAACAACACACATAAAAATATGTCATTTCTGGGATTCGAACTCATGCCCCCACCATTTACAGTCCAAACCATCTAGACCACTCGGCTATCACGGCTTGTACTAGAATAGTAAGAAATTGAACGTAAATAAATGACTAGTTTTTTGTCCAGTGAATGGTTTTCTAAATACTGAAATAGTCCGTAGGTGATTTCCCTTTTGGACTTTGATGTCCAACTATCAGTGTGGTAAAGATAAATTGACATGTAATAGTCGGTTTATCTGTCTGCTCAAAATACTGCGGTAAAATATATATGTGGTAAGATGTGTTTATATATAGATAGTGCTGGTTGAAGAGGTGATTTGTGAGGGTAGAGAACAAATTACCTCAAAACCGGCACTATCTATATATATTATATATAAGGTGGAAGATTCCATTCAGTACAAAAAGGGTTTAAACCGGCTCAACAAAAAGATAGAGGGATAAATGCCAGTTACAGCCATTCATCTATGGTACATACCTGACTTAACCCTTGTCCTGCTAATCCCGGATATGACTTATCTTTGAAACAATGTAGATACAGATCAGATGGCTTCTGAAGAAGCCATCTGATCAGGATCTACATTGTTTGCCATTCAGATTGTGAATTTGTTGCAATAATTTGCATCAAGTAATCTGATTGGTTGATAATCGGTAGTGGGTGTGGCATATATGAATATTCAGCAGGACAAGGGTTAATGTTCAATAATTTTTCCTGGACAGTCCTTGTTGTCTGTTGGTGAAGTGTTAAGTGTGTGGGTGGATAATACTCTAATTATTGGTCAGTAGAGTGGTTCGGACATCATTCAAAGCAACAGTAGTTTTATCTGTAATATAGTAGGATGATTCAGCTTGAGCAACAAATGGACTGTAAAACTGTAGGAGTGGTGACATCACCTCTGAGTGTAGGCTGGGAAAATGGTGCTGAATGGAGAACATTATGCAAACAGTGTAGAAAATTAAAAAGAGAAACATACAGGAACTGATACAAAATGATCAGGTCCCAAATTCTTCCCACAATATCACTAGGGAAAAAAGTCAAAACATGGACCGATGACAGTACAGGCAAACGGAGTCAGCAGCGCTTTCCCAAACATGTGGTGACTCGGAATATCAAAACCCAACAAAAAAGCAGCAATATACATAATGGGTAAAGAATCAGAATCACCAACATGACAAACATTAACCCTTATCTTGCTGAATATTCATTTAAGCCACACCCATTTCTGTCTATCAACCAATCAAATTACTTGATGTAATTTATTGCTACAAATTAATAACCTGAATGTCAAACAGTGTAGATCCTGATCAGATGGCTTCTTCAGATCTATACTGTTTGCAAAGATAGGGGTTGTCGTGAACAGCAAGATAAGGGTTAAACTGGAAGGATAAATGTAACTAAAAATGAAGAACCAAAAATGGTGAAGAATCAGAATAATCAAAGTAACAACATATATGATTAGGGAAAGAATCAGAACCACCAACACAAAACATGAAGGAACCACAGCAATATAATAACCTGATCAGTAACCCGAGATCTCTGGCTGTAGTGAGCCGCCAAATCAAAAAATAAAAAAGGCATTTAGAACATCAGAGAAGGCTCGGAGT
Source organism: Lucinisca nassula (assembly GCA_963580285.1). Lineage (NCBI taxonomy): Eukaryota > Metazoa > Mollusca > Bivalvia > Lucinida > Lucinidae > Lucinisca > Lucinisca nassula. The sequence continues at coordinate 151,463,666 of OY757017.1, forward strand.
ACCTGATCAGATGCCGTATTGGTCTACTCTGTTTGCTGAACTATACATGAGTCTAATCCATGTTTTACAGACACTGTGATAATAGTGCAGCTATTGTTACCTGGATTTTGAATGTGGGCAGCAAAAGTCACGTGAACAATAGCAGGCTGGGGCCAGCTGTTCAAAACTTACAATGTCATAAGTTGATATTTAATATGGCAAATATGCTAATATTTTTGCTGAAAAAAAAAATGTGAGCAACTTTTGGAAATGCAAAAGCTGCTCTCATTTTTTCAGCAATAGATATTGTATTTGCATGAACACACTAGCCAGCTCATAAAGCCATAAACAACTTGGTCCTGGAGTATAGTAACTTTGTGCCTATTGATAAACAATGATGCATCACACACTCTTCAGGCCCTGCACATCTGGGCTTGGAGAAACAGATTGGGCTGCATGATGCTTCCACACAGAGCTGAAACCAACTGGACTTGAGTACCCACAGTAACACTCTAAGCCTGCCTAGGTAAAGTGGTGCGAGTTGGACCATCCATGCATAACCCCTCAAACCCCACTTTTCCCTATATACTGGGGTTTGGAGGGGTCTTCATTTCACGGGCTTGTTATCATGATGCAGTGGGATAAGGGTTAACCCTTGTTCTGCTGAATATTTAAATATGCCACACCTACTACTGATTATCAGCCAATCAGATTACTTGATGCAAATTATTGCAACAAATACATAAACTGGATGGCAAACAATGAAGATCCTGATCAGATGGCTTCTTCAGAAGCCATCTGATCTGGATCTACATTGTTTCAAAAATAAGGCATATCCGGGCTCAGCAGGACAAGGGTTAAAAAATAAAATTGAAGTCTGATCTAAAATAACTGTGATGCCAAAAAAAGATTAAAAAAAAGCAGAATTTCACTGAATCTCATAATTCTGCTAAACTAACAAGAGTGGTTCGTTGTGGTTTATGTAAAAAAAATAAAGAAAACCACAAAAGCAACATCTGAAACTGGTCCAGCAAGCAACGGCTATTCAATAACTTGATAATTAATAAGGCCACCAAGGAGACCTAAGACCCTTTTAAAAAGGACTGATTTTCTTACTTTTAAAAGGGGACAATTGAGGGTTGAGAACTTTGAACTATGAAACCACAAGATTTACGGCAAATCCCCGGTAGCATAAATCACATTAGGCTTTTGTATTTTTACCTGATGTATTATACGGTGAGTGTTAGTCACCTGGTTGCTGTGATGCTTTGATGCCCTGACAAAACTGTATTATTACTGAGATCTCAAGTCCCAAATGAGTCGCTACAGCTCAAAATGTGCTCTTCAGACATGTGGACACAACGAAGACTCTAATCAGACTGTGCAAATGCGCAGTCTGATCCGAGTCTTCAATGTTCACATTCTGAATGCATTTTATCCCAGCATTTCTTCTAACAGACACAGAAGGATGTATTCTGAACAGGTATGTAGGCTTTTCTGAGTGCACTCACATGTCCCATCATGGTCCCAAAACATGATTTCGCTAGTGATGGCTCAAATGAAAAGAGAAAACCCTAGCTATTAAAACCATATTTTAAATGACTATTGCCTGTTATTGGCCTGGTTGATTGGCCAGTGTTTCTTTGTGGTCAGACTATCTTGGGTTACCTGGGCAGGTGAAACAGGAGGGTGCAATTAAGGCTGCCCACATGAAAAGACGAAATGCCATTGGTTTGTGCCAAGGAAACTTTAGTAGGAAGCAACATTTTTTCTTATATTTCCAAAGAAAAACAGACTTTTGTAGATACATATGAATCATCGTATGCAGTATCAAGCCTGACTTTTTCTGCATCAGATGATTCACATGAAATACCGTTTAAAGCCAGATTTCCTCTGAAAAAATAAGAAGAAACAAAAAAAACAACAACAACAAAAAACAGACAACATGAAATACAGAGCTTGATTTTTCTCTGAAAATAACAAGAAAATCTGTGGTGGATTCAGGGCTAATACGATACCTCTGAAGCTTTGTCCGGGTCAAACCAGGAGCATGCACAGTCTGATCAGTAAGAACTGTCTCAACATTATGTTTTTTTAATTTAACCCATTTGGTACTGGAAACCCCAAAACAGGTAATTTGCAAATAGTGCAGGCCCACCCGGCGTCTGATCAGGGCCTACACTGTTTGCAAAAAATTCAGCCTTTTTCCAAATCAATTTTGAAGAAAACACCTGACACCCCTAAATTTAGAAATGGACTCCTACCATATATAAGGAGGAAGATTCCATTTACTACAAAATGGGTAAAAACAGATAAGTTCAATGCCAAGAGATAAATTATTTTGCACTCCTCCAACCAAGTCAATTTTTTTTTTTTTGGTTTTGGTTTTACGGCCCTTTCAAGATTATTTCACTCATATCGAGCCGATCGTTAATCATAGGTGGGCGAAAACCGGAGTACCTGGAGAAAAACCACCTGACCTTCGGTTGCAGAACTTGGCGTCTCACACGTGGCCCGAGCGAGGCTCGGACCTACAGCGGTGAGAGACCTATTATGACTAAGAGTCACCGCTCTTATCCACTAGGCCACGGAGGCCCGTGTAACCAAGTCAGATAGTGGAACTTCAATATCTCAAATACCTTTTGGACAATGAAAATATGCCTTATATATGGCTAGTTTGAACTACTGAGGGTAAATCCTAGTACCAGGCCATGAGGCATAATGGGAATGACATAAGGAAATGTTTTCAATCTTTTATAAAATAAAGGAATGTTGTGTGTAATCATTAGAAGCTCCTCATTGAGGTGAATCAGAAAAAAAAAAAACTTCATTTGTTATCCTAATTTATGGATATCTGGACCCAGTTGTTCAAAGCATCATTAGCTTAACGAGCTCATTAGTGGTCAAATTTTTAACTGTTCTAGCAAGTTCACCATCTAATAAAGTGTTATTTTTGCTGAAAAAAAATGAGAGCAGCTTTTGCAGACGCAAAAGCTGCTCACATTGTTTCAGCAAAAATGTTAGCATATTTGCCATATTAAATGATCAAAATTTTAACAATACGTTAACTAACAACATTGTTAGTTTTGAACAACTGGCCCCTGGAGGTATGGGAAGAGTTCTCTTTAGCCATCATAAATTACCGGTACTCATCCATTTTTGAATTCTCAAAGTGTAAATGTAGATTGTTCTTGTTTTATACACCATTACGAAAACACGCCTATACAAATACTTTGTGACCTTTACCACCGAAAAAATGAAAATTTTAAGATGAAAAATTATGATATTTTTGTTATTTCTGCTCAAAATATAGATTGTGGGCACTCGTTAGAACCGCCTCATCGAGGCGGTTCTAACGCGTACCCACGATCTATATTTTAGAGCAGAAATAAGAAAAATAAGGTTTACCCCTGGAAACCCCAGTTTTACTATATAAAAGTGGGGTTCAAGGGGGTCAACATTATATAGGCGTGTTTTCGTGATGTGTATTACAAAAGGCGTGTAATGTTCCTAGGGCCTGCTGAATCCTCATGTGACCAGCTAAAACTCAGATCAAACTGCATGCCCGTTCCGAGTCTTTGCGGTCACCCATGCTATGGAAATCCGCAGTTATAGCCTCGGATAGAAATTCTCTTCTTACACTGGTGTTCTTACCGGCAGGCAAACAACATAAGTAATGCACAAAAACAAAACGTTAATTAAGTAAAATGAAAAGTTTTGGTAATGTTATGCAAGAAAAAGAATATAATACATGTATGGGGTCTGCTAAGTGGGTTACCTTGGCATAGCCTCAGCTCAGCATGGTCATCCCTCGGGTTGGAAATACCCTTCTATAACAGAACAACATATTAGATTCTTATATTCTCTTATACCTTAACTCACATAAACCTCTTTATAACAATGTTCAGTATAACATGTCTTTTGATATAACATGGTGATCCCAAAAATGTATAGATTATTTTGAAAAATGACCATTTTTCATTATTTATGTATATATTTATATATATATCATTGTTGTTTAGCCCTTGTCTTGCTGTTCAGACTTGCAGTGTCTGATCAGGGTCTGCAACTTTTGCCTATGTCCTTTTTACAGGTTCCCAGGTAAGAATTGATTAAGGTTGCATTTTTTTCAGTTTTCTGTTATTGTTCATTCTAAAGTCTATAAGGACCCACTAGCTATTTACAAAATCTGCTGACCTTGGTATGTAAAGCCTTTTCTTGTGGCCCAGTGCATTATGGCTCCTGTTGGGGAGAGTGTAACCAACCTGACAAAGGTCAAAGAAGGTCATTATTAGACAGGATATTGTGGTTAGCTGCTCAGCTTGGTAGCCAGCTAGACTTAGAGGTAGATCCATGCCTTAATGGATTATTAATGTTCGACTGATGTAGGTCCCTATAAAAATTGACAAAATTTGATAAATTTCCATCACACATCATACACCTTCCCAAAATAATTGAAAAAAGTGAAAATAAGTTTTAAATTAGTGAAGCTTTTCTTTGTTCATATGCTCCGGTGTATTCTTCGAAAGAACTAAAAACTGCCAGGGAATTCTATATAGGTTTTATAAGTAACTGGTAAAATTATAATGCCACAAGGTGGAACTACAGCAAAACTTTAATGCCTCTAATTTTACCATGGCTGTGTGGAACTTGTTCATGAGTCCTTGGAGATTTATTCTCTAATTCCAGATAACAAGTTTTAGGGATGATTTATGGAGATTTTTTCCCAAATTTATCATGTAGATGTATGTTGTGTGTACTCATTAGAATCAGCTCGATGACAACATACTTTAGTTCAGGATAGATCAAAGACATATCGCTAAGTCATCCCCATCATGCCTCCTGACCAGGGTCCAGGTGTTCAAAGCATCATTAGCTTAACGAGCTCGTTAGTGGTCAAATTGTTAACTATTCTAGCAAGTACATTATTAAAGTTAGTGGAATTTTTGCTGAAAAAAAAGTTAGTCGCTTTTGCAAATGCAAAAGCTTCTCACATTTTTTTTCAGCAAAAATATTGGTGTATTTGCCATATTTAATGATCAAAGTTTAAATGATATGTCAACTAACAACATCGTTAGTTTTGGACAACTGGCCCCTGGTACTATGACAAACCTTCACTGGCTGAAGCCACACCTGTCAAAGCCACCCCTGTCCAAGTCACTCCTGTCTAGAGCAAATTTTCATCAGGTAAACGTCTGTGAAATTAACACCCCTCTGGACCCCACTTTATATAGAGAAAACTGGGGTTTACAGGGATATACATTATTTTCATATTTCTGCTCCAAGGCATAGGTTGTGGGTACTCGTTAGAACTGCCTCAATGAGGTGGTTCTGATGAGCACCCACAAGCTTCATTTGAACCGCCTTCTAATGAGCACCCAAAAGCTATGTTAGGAGTAAAAATAAGAAAAATATCACAAAATTCCATCAGCAAAATGACCGTTTTGGAGATATGAAAAAATGCTCTATGCTCTATGTCATGTGTTATCGTAATGAATGGTCCGGGGCTGTTTGAGGTAGTGAAGGTGGACTGTATCGTGAATGATAAAGAAAATATCAAATACCTCACAGACGGGAAAACAAGGTAAAAATCATAACAGATAGTGAATAAAAAGGCAAAAAACCCGTGAAATAGTTAACAATAGTTATGCTACCATATAATTACATTGATTTTCATACTTTTTATATGAAATTTGAAATCCAGTATCTGGACAAAAGTTTGCTTTTTTCTTCACTGTAATTCAAAATAAATATGGCTGTGCTGTTACTTTTTGCCTTAGTTTTCTTCTTTTTTTTAATTTTCTCAATATTAAAACATCTTTGGAGAAAATGATATTCTTGATAATAGCTGTATAATTATTAGTGTAGCATTTTATTGTCAAATTTCAGCAGGTATGAAAAAGATTTTGTCTGTTATTAATTGCCACTGATTTTCAATTTCACACCATTAACATTCTGTTCATATATTCTTGCAGTTGTAACCAGATGGGTATGCAAGTTCATCCATACCATGCCAATCACGACAATTGTCGTCTGCTTTGTCATCTGCGAATTACTGTAAAAGTCGTGTTTGCAAACAGTGTGGACCCAGATCAGACTGCTCCACACTGTTTGCCTGTATGCAAAAATATTTTTAAAAAGTTTGCAAGAAGATTCAGCAGACGTCATAAGCAGACGACATTTTCAGGTGTAGTTTTTGTTAAAACAATTATGAAGCTTTTCATTTAGGCAACCATATTATTATCATTATCACATGCTTCTGTATAATGTGATAATGTGGACCACAATTTCCTGATAACACAAATTTTGGGATCCACGGAAAGGTCTATATTAGCTAAACAACTAAATTTGTTATATCGAAACTAACTGTATAGATTATATAGAAAAATGACAATTTGAATTTATTTTTCTATTTTATCTATAATATTTGTTTTTGGAGTGTACAGATTATATAGAAAAATGACCATTTTATGGTTGTTTTTCAATATAATCTAAAATTGTTAGGGACCCATCTGTCGACTTTCAAAAACGTTATATTCAAAATTATGTTATAATGAACATGTTGTGTTGAAATTACTGGTTTGGCCTGGGCTCAAATTTTGTGGTCCATCGTCATTTATTCTAATGGTGGATGATCGATCAAACATTGATCAATGAATCACTTCTAAAAAAAAAAAAGTTTTTTTGGCCCCCGCCCATCGAGGCTTGAAGATATAGATGGGCTGCATGATGCTTCCATGAAGAGCTGAAACCAACCCGCACACAAGTACTGGTAAACTGCTTAGAGGATCTAAGCCTGCCCAGGCAAAGTGGTGAATCAGACCATCCATGCTTATAAACCCTATTGGTTTCATTGGACGGCAGGGCATCTCAATGTCGGGTAAACGTCCCACAAAATTGGAAGCAATGTCTCCAAAATGACCTTTACAGTGTTGACGGGGACGTTAAACCTCAAATCAAACAAACTAAAATTTGTTACAGTATTCATTTTTAATGAACAGTGTTATAAAGAAGATTGTGTACATTTAAGGGGAATGGGAACACCTTCAGGGGAAGCAACTCCTGCAAAATTATTTGTGTCTCCCATGTCAATAGGGGTCAACTCTTAAAGGAAAGAATTTGCTCCTGGAGCAAATTCTTTCCTTTAAGAGTTGACCCCTTTTTCCGTGGGACAGAGCTTATAGAGAAGGGAACAGGAAGCCCCAAAAGTTGTCTCCCTTTGAAAAATGGAGGAAAAATGTGCCAGGTGTTCCCATTCCCCTTAAAGACACAATTTTGCATGCAGCAACCCATGACATTCCACTGCACTAAATGCACATAGTTAAGTGCAACATATGCTTTATGATTTATTGCAAAACATTTATGACTGAGCCCATAAAACACTGTTTTTGATTGACAGGCTTTTGGTTCATATACATAAATACTGGTTTTCTTGAAAACAACAAACAAAATATGATGTGTTTGTAAGTCTATTGAATCTGGATAATCGTAATAACAGTCGTATAATTGCAACAACATAGACGGGAACCGAGAGAACTTCCTCCGTGCAGATGAATGAACGTTATTTCACACCCTGATATTGTTTATCAGAAAATTGGTCATGCAGAAATGCACGCTCTTAGGTGTTTATCCCACTGCATGCGGGGGGGGGGGGGGGGGGGGGGAACGAACCCCTAAAGGGATACCTTGGCAAACAGTGCAGGCCCAGATCAGACACCGCAAAATGCGGCGTCTGATCAGGGCCTGCACTATTTGCTAACAGAATTTTCCATTAAAAATAGATGAATGTTTGTTATTTCACACCCTGATATTGTTTAGCAGAAAACTGGACATGCAGAAATGCATGCTCTGAGGTGTTTATTATTTCACCGATGATGAGCTGACTGTCTGATGTGGCAAGACTACTAAAACTACAAGAATATGAGTTGTCTGATGAAAACACATCCATTTAATATTATAAGTATTTTTCAATATAATATACAGCTATTTAATGAGTCAAAACTAGGGAAACGCAGGACCCAATGATTGAGCAGGCCGTTCAAGACGCCGATCGCGCTGGCCAGTGCCGTGCATACAATGCGAACTTCTCCCATAGGGAGCTACAGAGCGCGCTTAATAAGAAAAAGAGCACCGCCCCCGGGGCAGACACCGTTCACTACGACATGTTAAAAAATCTACCAGAAAAGGGAAAAAATCAACTTCTCGCACAAATAAATCTTGGGACGAGGGGACCCTCCCTACACAATGGAAGGAGAGCACCATCGTCCCAATATTAAAACCAGACAAGGACCCCCACGAGCCGAAATTGTATAGGCCGATTTCACTCACATCAACCATATGTAAAATCATGGAAACCATGGTAGCATCTAGATTAACAGCACACATTGAGAAAAACAACCTCTTAGCATAAGAACAATTAGGTTTTAGAAAACATAGATCTACCATTGATCAAATCACCAGACTGGAATCCGCCATCCGAAAGGCAAAACTAATGAAACACTCACTGGTAGCGATATTTTTGGATTTAGAAAAAGCTTTCGACCTACTATGGACTAGGGGGGTCCTCCTAAAACTAAACAAATTCGGAATTCAAGGAAAAATGTTAACCTGGATCAGAGACTTTTTGACTGATAGAAAAATGAACGTAAAAATAGGTAACGAGGTGTCCGGTTTTTATGAATGCGAGAACGGTTCCCCCCAGGGGTCGGTGCTATCTCCTATCCTTTTCAACCTATTAATGAACACACTGCAGGAAACACTTAATGCATTACCGCTGGAAATATCCATGTTCGCAGATGACGGCTTAGTATGGAAAACCGCGAAAAAACCGAAAAGTGCCATTCCTGCATTACAAAAAGCGTTAAATGCCATACATGATTGGGCTACAAATTGGGGCTTCAAATTGTCAACTCAAAAAACAACAGTGGTAGTTTACAATAGAAATTTCGCAGATACAAAGGGCATGCCCAGGCTGACGTATGACGGGCAGGAAATAAATTACACCGGTCATGCCAAATTCCTGGGCATGTACTTTGACAGCAATCTAACATGGAGACTGCACATTGAAAACCTGGTGTCCAGGTCCCAGCGGGACCTAAATGTGCTAAGGGCGGTCTCGGGGGCAAACTTTGGAGCAGACAAGAAAACCCTGATCAAAATGTACACAGCACTCATAAGAAGCAAAATTGATTATGGCTGCCAAGCATACGCATCTGCGGCGCCCTCACACCTGAAAAAAATAGATAGCATACAGGCCACGGCCCTCCGAATCGCTACTGGGGCATACAGGGGAACGCGGAACCTGGACCTGGAGATTGAATGCAGCGTCATGCCCCTGCACCTGCGGAGGGATGAACTGCAACTCAAGTACTGGGCCCGCTCAAGCAGTCTTTGGGAAAGTCTCCCCATAAACGAAATGATCGCCGACACGCCCAATCATGTTAAAAGAGATAGGTTAAGAGGAAAGATCCCCTATATTATCAAAGTCCAGGACCTAATTAAAAACCATGACCTCGAGCAGGTCAAAACAGCGGAACAAACATATCCGGAAGTTTTTAACTTAAGAAGCCTATGCGCAAAAACAACACTAACGGGTGTCATAAAGAAAAATGAAACATCACAGAAAAAATGCAATGAGATCGCAGAATCACACATCAGTGAAAACTATAAGCAAGCGCTTAAAATTTCCACTGATGGAAGCAAAGATGCTGACAAAAAAGAAACGGGGTGTGCTTTCACAATACCAGAATTAAACTTCGACCAAAAATTCAAACTTAACCAGCACCTCACAGTCTACACTGCAGAACTTATAGCCATACAAAAAGCTTTGGAATGGATACAGGAACAAAAACCCGATAGTGTTGTTATACTAACAGACTCATTAAGCTCAATACAAAGCATAAACTCTGGGAATAGCACTACAAGACCAGATATACTGCAGGACATTCATATCCTAATACACAAAATTCTAAAACAAGGTATCACCCTGAACATAGATTGGATCCCCTCCCACTGCAACGTGCAGGGGAATGAGCGCGCAGACACACTGGCCAAAGAATCTCTGACCCGGGGAAAGGCACTTGACTACCTCCCCACCCCACAAGAAGTATACGCAATCATTAAGGCCAGCATCAAAAAGGAATGGGCGCGCATATGGCAGGGACAACACGGCTTTAGACACTCGATCTGTCAGTCCTTGACCCCGAAATTGGTACAATATAGCGACAGCCGAAAGCTCGATCGCATATATACACGACTAAGACTCGGGGTCAACGGACTAAATGCACACAACATCTTCTATAGCCGATCCATTATGCGGGCACTGTGGCGGAGTGGAGTGTGTTCAACACTACCTCGCAGAGTGCCCCGCACACGGCCCCGCCAGAAGGGCACTAAAGGGAGAACTGACAACATTAGGATACCAAGGGGAGATAAACGCGGTTTCTCTGCTCAATCTAAATTCACAGGAAATGAGGGACGCGGTCTTCAAATTCTTTGAGAAAACAAACTACCTGGACAAAATATAGGGGAAAACTAAGGGCGCAGACTAAAATTAATCGCATTGTACCGTAAAACACACCCCGTACGAGAATACATACTTTAAACCAAAATCTCTAGAGACCCGAGTTCAGAACAGTAAAAATAAATATTCGAACCGCACCTTAGACGCTACCAACCAAAAAGGGCCGTAGTGATCAAAGGGCGGCCGTCTCACAGCGAAAAGGGGAACAAAGTCAACGATAGGCGCTGTGGTCACAATGCGGCCTCGGCTTTGCACTAAGGAGTGCCTATCGGTGACAGCGATCCCTGGATCACTGTGAGAAGACCATAGCAGAACGGGGCATGGACTCACCACAAGGAAAATCCATGGCCCCGACCCACTCTCCAGAGGGGGTGTGGCAAGCGAGAAGTTAAGACAAGGTGTAGCGTTGTGGTTGCGGCCCACTGGCTTTGCACTTATGAACGCTGCACCAAAGCCCTAGCTGATCGGGAGCCACACAGCCCGAAAGAGGACCACACGAAAGCACGCCGGGACTGGGCATGGACCCTCCACAAGGAAAATCCGTCGCCAAGCCCCTCCTGAGGGGGTGAGGCAAACGTGAAGTCAGAACGAGACGTAGCGCTGTGGTTGCGGTCCTTGGACTTTGCACTTAGGAGCGTTGCGTCAAAAGCCTGGCTGATCGAGAGCCACACAACCCAAAGGAAAACGGCACAACAGCACACTAGCAAACAAAGTCTCTCCTTCAGGAACGCATACAGAAAAGTGGGACAGAAATAAGAAACAAGACGCCTTATCACATCTTTTTCTTTCTTTTTTCGCAACTTTCGCTTTCGAATAAAGGATGTACATTATAAGGTTACCCAAACGGAATGACCTGGGGGCCCTCAAAAGGGCCTTCTGCATACCACCACGACTGAAAAACCGCATCTCGCCTGGGATATCATACAGCCCTCCGTACTGCCCTTGTCGCATAACATAAAAATCACCAAAAACAGCAAATTGCGCCATGACCGTAATAAAGACAGACGGTCAAGATGGCCACATATCAATACAGACAAGGGCAATTAACTAACTAACTAGGGCATGACTTAGCGCGACCTGAAGGAAGGCTTTTAACACACACAACCACCCACGCGTAACTAAACCAACATACAACCACACTAGATAGGTAGATATAGCGATAGTTGTAGGATAGGAATACAGTAGAGAGGATAGTATAGAAAAGAGAGATCAAAAACCTGGAGTTAGAAGAAGAAGAAGAAGAGTTTTCTCAAAAAGCGATTTCAAACATTTTTATTTGTGTAAATATGAAACATTAAAAACAAGATCGCATAGGAGCGCTCGACTGCGCACGTGCGCAGGCGGACGCTTGTATGCGACCTACATGATTATATAACAATTTGCACTAACCACTTTGACTAAAGAGATTGGAAAACGTTGTCTCGGGTCCCCAAACGGCTAGGCAAGAATACTTTTATTTCTACTATGATGCCTTCCTACACGTAGGATGCGATAGTGATATGCAAACATGGCGACACAAAATGACTCTCCTACGGTCCCACAGAATACGACATCCTGCGTCGAGGAGGGCATCGCCTTTTCTTAACTTCAAATGAAAAAGCATGAAAGGGGATTGACCTACTTTCCACATCCTCCGCGATAGAGGTCACCCACTAACTAAAATAAATACGAATTTGGGCCCGAGACGGCGGAAGCCAACACACCATGTTACTATGTTATATGTTGTATGTACAGAAGAAACAAAACACAAATATAATCTTCAAGCACAACCTTGCAGGTACAAAAATTGTCCTTCCCAGCAACTGTGGGCGGATGGGCTTGTCCCAAAAAGGACAACAACACAAAGGAGATCGGCTAACGTTGTCTCGGGCCTCCAAATGGCTAGGCAGGAATACACTTTCCTCCTATGGTGCCTTCCTTCACGTAGGATGCGTTAATGATATGCAAACATGGTGACTGACCCACTTATGGTCCCGCAGAGTGCGGCATCCTACGTCGAGGAAGGCATCACTTTTTCTTAACTCAAAACGGCAAATGCATAAAAAGGGATTGACCTAATATGCACATCCTCCGCGATAGACGTCACTCATTAACAAAATAACTACGAGTTCAAGCCCGAGACGGCGTAGGCCGGCACTTCATGTTATTATGTTACATATTGTATGTACAGATAAACCAAAAAAAACAACAACACAAAATATAAACCAGTAGCTTAATCTTGCAGGTACAAAAACTGTCCTCCCCAGCAACTGTGAGCGGGTGGGCTTGCCCTAAAACGGACAACGCCACCTTTAAGGCACAAGAAAAACAAACAAAACAGGTCCGTGGCGGGGTAAGCACATCCGCCCGCATATATACTTAAAAAATAGACCACTCAACAAGATGGGGAAACAGACCAAACAATGTAAAAATGTACATACGTTACAAAAATATACAAAAATCAAATAAAAAAAAATAAAAAACAAAAATACCAATATCAAAATTGACCATTTCCTGCTCTGACACGGTTCGGCATATTGACAAGCAAAAAATTATAACGTCGAGTAGAAGACAAAATTGACCGACTGCAGCGGACTTACAATAGACACGGACGGACGGGGCTGGAGCCGAGCGATGGTCTCCCCATTCACCGGCAGGTAGCACCAAACGGCTAAGGTGTAGTGCCAGAAAGGATTAGTTCCCTGGGACCCCACCAGCTGACGACCCGCGACACGGGGAAACTGGAAACAACAACAACAACAACAGTCAAAACTATTACCCAGAGGTGTTGTGGACAACATGAAGATCTATTGCCCAAGGCTGAAGGCTGAGGCCAACAGTGTATCAGGTCATCCACAATGCCAAGTACTCTTTCATATCCCAAAAAAGGGTTATTTTTTCTGATGAAAATTGGTTATATTTTTCTTATCAATGCTCCCAACATAGAACTGCCTCCTCATTGTGGCAGTTCTAACGAGTATCCACAACTTATGCCTTGGAGCAGATGTAAGAAAAATAATGTATACCCCTCTAAACCCCAGTTTTCTCTATATAAAGTGGGCTTTACATGGGTGTTCATTACATAGACTTGCTTATATGGTGCAGACTTGTTTTACTTACAAAATAAATGTGTTATAGAAGAGCAAAGCAGCAGATGTTGTCCTACAACTGGAACAACAACTTTTTGCTTATCACTGGCTTCTGTTGTCTCTGTAACCCTTTTTGTACCAAATGGAATCTTCTTCCTTATATACAACAGGAGTTCTTTTCAAAATTTAGGGGTTTCAGGTTGTGTTTTCATCAAAACTCATTTGGAAAATGCCTGAACTTTTAGCAAACAGTGTAGGCTGCGATTAGACGCCACATTCTGCGGCGACTGATCTGGGCCTGCACTGTTTGCCCGGGTACCCGTTTAGGGGTTTCTGGTACTAAATGGGTTAATCTCAGATTCTGTGGTTTTGTATAAATCTTGAAATGGGGGTGTCATATGATCTAAATATTTTCTAAAATAGAGCTATTATGACATAGATATGTGATCAAGAAACATTGGATTCCTAGAAAAGGTATAAAACAATACAGATACCGTAAAAATTCTAATAAACGCCCATGCTCTAATAAAAGCCCACCCCCTGATTTGGATGCAAAAATCGTCGATTTTTTAAGCATTTTCCCTAAAAAGACTAGCCTCTAATAAACGCCCAGGCGTTTATAAGAATTTTTACGGTACTGTATCTATTTAGCATCAACAACTTCTGTGCTTACCAGATTTTTTATCACAGATCCTGGAAAAGGGCCACAAGCAAGATATTGGAACTCATCATTTCTTTTATTTATAAGGTTTAAGACTTTGAAAAAAAAAAAAAAGAAATAGGTCACAGGTTCCAATGAATTTTATCTGTATATTAGATAATAATTTACAGGGTACTGCATAACAGCAGGATTGAGGGAGGGGAGGGGTACATTGGCAAACGGTGCAGGCCCAGATCAGATGCTGTGATCAGGGCCTTCACTATTTGCTAACTTAACCCTTATCTTGCTGAATAATCACTTAAGCCACACCCATTTCTGTCTATCAACCAATCAAATTACTTGATGTAATTTATTGCTACAAATTCATAAACTGAATGCCAAACAGTGTAGATCCTGATCAGATGGCTTCTTCAGAAGCCATCTGATCTGGATCTACACTGTTTGCAAAGATAGGGGTTGTCGTGAACAGCAAGATAAGGGATAATTTTCAGTCAAAAATAGAATAAAAACACAAACCTTATAGGACAAATGGACTTGTCCAACATATAGGAATGGAAGAAACAACTAGTATACAATGGGTTAATATTAACCTTTCGACCCAGTAGAGTAGTTCAGATATCTATACAAACAGTGTAGATCTACATAAGACAAGTTATAAAGAGCCATCTCATCAGGATCAACACTGTTTGCCATTGTGTTAATGATTTCCATTAATTTGTAACAATGGACAGGTCTAAATTCAAAGATGGAAGATTCCATTTCAGAAACTCAGGGGTGAAAGGGTTATTGTTATATTAGTCACTTCCGATCTATTCACCTCCACAATTAACCCTTATCTTGCTGAATATTCATTTAAGCCACTCCCATTTCTGTCTGTCAACAAATCAAATTACTCTATGTTATTTATTGCTACAAATTCATATACTAAATGCCAAACAGTGTCGATCCTGATCAGATGGCTTCTTCAGAAGCCATCTGATCTGGATCTACACTGTTTGCAAAGATAGGGGTTGTCATGAACAGCAAGATAAGGGTTCTTCAGAAGCCATCTGATCTGGATCTACACTGTTTGCAAAGATAGGGGTTGTCATGAACAGCAAGATAAGGGTTAACCCTTTTTGTACCAAATGGAACTTATATATAGCAGCTAGGAGTCCATTTCAATATTTAGGGGTGTCAGTTGTGTTTTCTTAAAAATTTATTTGGAAAATGGCTGCACTGTCTGCAAACAGTGTAGGCCCTGATCAGACGCCGCATTCTGCAGCATCTGATCTGGCCCTGCACTATTTGCCAATTACTCGTTTAGGGGTTTCCTGTTTGAAATGGGTTAAATACATCAAATATTTACCCACATATGAAAATAGAATCTTTGTACTGATCCATTTACGATTATTTGAGCACCTGGTTGGCGTTGTTTGAGGTAAGTTTCAAGAAAAAGCCCATACTTTAAGCAAACCATATAGGCCCAGGTCAGAAATTGCATTCTGTGGAGTCTGACCTGAGCCGGGACACTAGCCACACATGGGTTGACCTGAAAAACTGCATTTGAAAATGTTGTTTGTTATTGTCATCTGCTGAAGATTCTTGCAAATCTTTCAAGCCTATTTTGCAGTAGACCCAGATCAGACTGCTCCTATAGGAGCTGTCTGATCCTGGCCCACACAGTTTAATGGGACACTAGCCACACATGGGTTGACCCTTAACCCATTTAGTACCAGAAACCCCAAATCGGGTACCCTGGCAAACAGTGCAGACCCAGATCAGACGCCGCAGAATGCGGCGTCTGATCAGGGCCTCCACTGTTTGCTAAAAGTTCAGTCTTTTTCCAAATAGATTTTGAAGAAAACACAACCTGACACCCCTAAATTTTGAAATGGACTCCTGCTATATATAAGGAGGAAGAATCCATTTGGTACAAAAAGGGTTAACTGTTGAGACAATGACTACTGACAACAAAGCAGACAACAATTGTTGTGATTGACATCTTAAAGGTTAAAGACCCATTATAGCAAATTTCACACCAAATTGTGCGCTGATCATCAGTGTGTGAAATTAGAAGCACACTTCATACCTTGTTGACAATAACTGTATTTACCGTAAAGACCCTGAATAATTTTGTTTGAAATTCGTAAATTTCATTCTTATCATTTTTTTTCCTGTTACAATCACCTTCTTAGACCCTGGCCATATCTAATAAGAGCATTGATAGCACTACTGGGTTATTGCCCCCACCCATCAGGGCTTGAAGAAATAGATTGCGCTGCATGTTGCTTCCAGGCAGAGCTGACCACTCATGACTACCGTTAAACAGCTTAGAAGGACTAAGCCTGCCCAGGCAAAGTGGTGCGAGTCAGATCGTCCAGTGCATAATTATTAAAGCCTTTTGGTTTCATTGGGCGGCAGGGCTTGAGATGTCATGTCATCTCAATGTCAGGTAAAAGCCCCACAAAACTGGAAGCAACATCTCCAAAATGACCTAAATAGTGTTGACAGGGATGTTAAACCTAAACGCAAACAAACAAAAGCACGACTGGGTTGATTGTCTCTGAGTATAGGCTTACAAACTGGTCTTGTATGAGGACCTCGACTGTTTTATTTAACCCTCACCCTGCTGAATATTTAATTTAGCCACACCCATTTCTGATTTTTAACCAATCAGAATTCTTGACGTTATTCATTTCTCTATATCCATAAACTGAATGTCAAATAGTGTAGATCCTGATCAGATGGCTTCTTCAGAAGCCATCTGATCAGGATCTACACTGTTTGCAACTAGAAAAAGTTTCCATAGGACACGGATGCCCCCGCCAAATGCCATTCATAAAAAAAATTACAAATGTACTTCAAATCACTCATAAGTTATATTAAAATCATAAATGTAGGCGGTAGAGCGATGACAAAGTTTTTCTAAAAATAGCCACAGTGACCTTGACCTTGAGGTCATGACCTTGAAAGTCAAAGCAGCTCGAGATATTATCATAAGAAACATTTGTGTGAAGTTCTATTAACATCCATCAATAAATATAGGCACTAGAGCGATGACAAAGTTTTTCTAAAAATAGCCACAGTGACCTTGACCTTGAAAGTTGAAATAGCTCCAGATATTGTCATAAGGAACATTTGTGTGAAGTTATACTGAAATCGGTGAAGAAATGTAAGCGCTAGAGCCATGACAAAGTTTTTCTAAAAATAGCCACAGTGTGCGAGGGGATAATTAAAAATTTTTAAGTCTGTGACCTTGACCTTGAGCTCATGGGCATGGGTGGGGGTATAGCTGAATAAAATGGACAGGTATCTAACATCATACCAAATATCAACTCAATCCATCGCACAATTTGGAAAATATCAACTCTTAAAATATCTAATTAAAAATTTCTAAGTCTGTGACCTTGACCTTGAAGCCATAGGCATGAGTGGGGGTATTGCCAAATAAACATTTGGACCTGTATCTATCATCATAGCATACATAAGCCAAATCCATAATATAGTTTGGAAAATTGGAGCTCTTTAAAATCTTTCACATTAAAATTGTCTAAGTCTGTGACCTTGACCTTGAGGTCATAGGCATGGGTGGGGTATTGCTGAATAAAACTTTGTACCTATATCTATCATCATATGAACCAAAGCCATCATAAAAGTTCAGGTTCTACCAGGTACAAATACCTTAACTGGAGTCTTTAACATGGAAAATTTCTAAGTCCATGACCTTGACCTTGAGGCCATGGGCATGGGTGGGGGTATCGCTGAATAAAACTTTGGACCTATATCTATAATCATACCAAATATGAACCAATTCCATCAAATGGTTGGGAAAATATGAGTTCTAAAATGTTCAAGTCTACCTGTTACAAAAACCTTAACCTGAGTGTTTAACATTGAAAATTTCTAAGTCTGTGACCTTGACCTTGAGGTCACAGGCATGGGTGGGGGTATTGCTTAATAAAACTTTGGACCTATATCTATCATCATACCAAAGATGAACCAGTTCCATCAAATGGTTAGGAAAATATGAGTTCTAAAAGTTCAGGCTCTACCTGTTACAAAAACTTTAACCTGAGGTTACAGGATCACGTACGTACGTACGTACACACACACATACAGACGGACGTACACATGTACGCACGTACGCACGTACGCACGTACGGAAAACCGAAAAACTATATGCCCCCGGCATCATATGATGCGGGGGCATAAAAATAGGGGTTTTTGCCAACAGCAGGCTAAAGGTTAACCCTGAATGGAAGCTGCTCGGGACACCCTGTTCTGTGGCGTCCGCTTTGGGTCTACACTGTTTGCCAAACCAACATGATTCCAGTTACTTCAATAGATAAACCTCTTACCCAACACTACGACCAGCCACAGCGATAAGAAAAGCATGGCTATACAGTCTAACCTGTATTAAGCAAGCACCTAAGGGATGATAAAAATGTGTTTGCTTAAGACAGGTGCTTGCATAATACAGGTGAATTTTAATGCCTTTGCCTTTTTCTGGAACTAAATGCATGCTTGCTTAAGACAGGTTGCTTGCTTAATAAAGGTGGCCACTATGACAGGTTTGACTGTATTCTATAAATAACCATCAAATGGACATGACCAACAACCAGAAGCTACTGTGCTTAGTAACATTAATAGCTACTTGAAAATTTTACATGCTTTTTATGCATTATATGAACTTTGCAACACAAGGGAACCTTCAGTAGATTCATTCCTAAACATGTAAATATTGAAACAGAAATGATTGTGTGAGCAACACAGTCACAGTGTCGACCCAGATTACACTGCTCCTAAGGAGGGTCACAGCTTAGAATAGAGGAGAATTGGACAAATTCGCTGTTCACTGGTATGCCCCAGTAATAGTACACCATGCCGTGACAGATATACTGACTTCTTTATGAATATGCAACCTATGGTCCTGGTCCAAGTTAACCCATTGCATGCAGGAAACCCCTAAAGGGGTACCTTGGCAAACAGTGCAGGCCCTCATCAGACACCACAATTTGCGTGGCATCTGATCAGGGCCTGCACTGTTTGCTAACAGAATTTTCCTTAAAAAAAAAAAAAAAAATAGGCCTGACATCTTTGTATGACAAATGGACTTGTCCAACATACAGCAATGGAAGAGTCCACTAGTATACAATGGGTAAAAGGGATACTTTTATAGAGAAAGAGAGGGATAGGAGAGAAAGAGAGAGGCAAAGAGAGAGAGGGAGAGGAATCTTGTGTGTATGCAAGTGAATAGTGACTAATCATAGTTTGCTAACATAACAAAACTTTAACCCTTATTGCGCTGCGTACCAACGCAGCGCCATTTGTAATGAGTTTGAAATAGGGACTATGTAATCATGAAACTTGACTTTTCAATGATGTAAGCGAATTGTCAGTTACAGGAGTTCGCGTTATTGATAAAATTAAAACACTTTTTTAACAATTTTAATTTGCTACTACATTCAATTATACATTTAAAATCTGAATTTTTGCCATTCGAATTCTATTTTTGATACATTCTGGATTTTTAATAACGAACTATGTTTTTTGTTTTAATCATCGAAAGGGTATTCGGTTTTGATTATTATTTTATTTTCAGTCAGTACAGTCCTGAATATACTCCTGATATTTCATTGTTGAATTATCCCAAAATTAAAATTCATTGTTTGAAATGGATGACAGAAGTCTATGTGTGTTTAAAATAGATGACAGTGCTTCTACACAGAATGGTACAATCTACGGTTTAAACGTATCCCTTTCGATTCCAATGATTGTTTACTGCGCAATATTTAAGCCTGTTACTACAGCAAAGGTTAACCCTTTCAACCCTGAAGCCCGGCACAGATACTAATGCAAACATGTAGATCCTGATGAGATGGCGCATAATGAGCCACCTTATAGGGATATATAACTTGTTATCCTGATGACTCTTTTAAGCTAGATACTATATAAAGTAGAATGGACGTGCCCAAAGTCAGTGATGGTAGAGCCCACGCCGATAACTCAGGGGTGGTAGGGTTGAAGGGTAAATAAATCAAAGCACTGACAGCACTGGTAGGTAGAGTATCTCTTAGTGTAGATTGAAAAAAATGGCCCTGATGGGGAACTTGAACTGTTTCGTTTAACCCTTTACCCTAAGCAAACAGTGTAGACCCTGAACAGACACCGCGTTCTGATATGGGTCTACACTGTTTGCAAAACCCAACACATGATTGCAGTCCAGATTCTACAGATAATTCTCTAAGATGTAAATAACGCAGCTTTTTTTTTTTAGCTCACCTGACCGAAGGTCATGGTGAGCTTTTGTGACAGTAAGATGTCCGGCGTCGTCGTGCGTCGTCCGTCGTCCGTCGTCCGTCGTGCGTAAACTTTTTCTTGTGAACAAACTAGAGGCCACAGTTTTGGTCCAATCATCATCAAACTTGCTCAGAATGATCATCATGACAATATCTCGGTCAAGTTCGAATATGGGTCATGTCGGGTGAAAAAGTAGGTCAGTAGGTCAAATCATAGAAAAACCTTGTGAACACTCTAGAGGGCACAGTTTTGGTCCAATCATCATCAAACTTGCTCAGAATAATTATCATGACAATATCTCGGTCAGGTTCGAATATGGATCATGTAGGGTCAAAAAGTAGGTCAGTAGGTCAAACCATAGATAGTCCTTGTGAACACTCTAGAGGGCACAGTTATGGTTCAATTATCATCAAACTTGCTCAGAATGATCATTGTGACAAAATCTCGGTCAAGTTTGAATATGGGTCATGTCGGGTCAAAAAGTAGGTCAGTAGGTCAATTCATAGAAAAACCTTGTGAACACTCTAGAGGGCACAGTTATGGTCCAATCATCATCAAACTTGCTCAGAATAATCATCCTGACAATATCTCAGTCAAGTTTGAATATGGGTCATGTTGGGTCAAAAAGTAGGTCAGTAGGTCAAATCATAGAAAAACCTTGTGAACACACTTGAGGGCACAGTTATGGTCCAATCATCATTAAACTTGCTCAGAATGATCATCATGACAATATCTCGGTCAAGTTTGAATATGGGTCAAATGGTTCCGGTCCGTTGCACATCTAGGTCACAGGAGCCAAAAACAGATTTTTTTCACCAAAAACTTAAAAAATCTTCTTCTCTGAAACCACAAGGCCCAGGTCTTTGTTATTTGGTATGAAGCTTCATCTAGTGGACCCCTACCAAGATTGTTCAAATTATAGTGCTGGGGCCAAAAATGCCCCCGCATGGGGGCCCTTTGGTTTTACATAGGCTTATATAGGGAAAATCTTTACAAATCTTCTTCTCTGAAACCACAAGGCCCAGGACTTTGATATTTGGTATGAAGCTTCATCTAGTGGACCCCTACCAAGATTGTTCAAATTTGAGTGCTGGGACGAAAAATGCCCCCGCCACGGGGCCCTTTGGTTTTACATTGGCTTATATAGGGAAAATCTTTAAAAATCTTCTTCTCTGAAACCACAAGGCCCAGGTCTTTGATATTTGGTATGAAGCTTCATCTAGTGGACCCCTACCAAGATTGTTCAAATTATAGTGCTGGGGCCAAAAATGCCCCCGCCCCAGGGCCCTTTGGTTTTACATAGGCTTATATAGGGAAAATCTTCAAAACTCTTCTACTCTGAAACCACAAGGCCCAGGACTTTGATATTTGGTATGAAGCTTCATCTAGTGGACCCCTACCAAGATTGTTCAAATTATAGTGCTGGGACAAAAAATGCCCCCGCCACGGGGCCCTTTGGTTTTACATTGGCTTATATAGGGAAAATCTTTAAAAATCTTCTTCTCTGAAACCACAAGGCCCAGGTCTTTGATATTTGGTATGAAGCTTCATCTAGTTGACCCCTACCAAGATTGTTCAAATTACAGTGCTGGGGCCAAAAATGCCCCCGCCCCGGGGCCCTTTGGTTTTACATAGGCTTATATAGGGAAAATCTTAAAAAATCTTCTTCTCTGAAACCACAAGGCCCAGGTCTTTGATATTTGGTATGAAGCTTCATCTAGTGGACCCCTACCAAGATTGTTCAAATTTTAGTGCTGGGACAAAAAATGCCCCCGCCACGGGGCCCTTTGGTTTTACATGGGCTTATATAGGGAAAATCTTTAAAAATTTTCTTTTCTGAAACCACAAGGCCCAGGACTTTGATATTTGGTATGAAGCTTCATCTAGTGGACCCCTACCAAGATTGTTCAAATTTTAGTGCTGGGACAAAAATGCCCCCGCCACGGGGCCCTTTGCTTTTACATTGGCTTATATAGGGAAAATTTTTAAAAATCTTCTTCTCTGAAACCACAAGGCCCAGGTCTTATATATTTGGTATGAAGCTTCATCTAGTGGACCCCTACCAAGATTGTTCAAATTATAGTGCTGGGGCCAAAAATGCCCCCGCCACGGGGCCCTTTGGTTTTACATAGGCTTATATAGGGAAAATCTTTAAAAATTTTCTTCTCTAAAACCACAAGGCCCAGGACTTTGATATTTGGTATGAAGCTTCATCTAGTGGACCCCTACCAAGATTGTTCCAATTTTAGTGCTGGGGCCAAAAATGCCCTGCCCCGGGGCCCTTTGGTTTTACATAGGCTTATATAGGGAAAATCTTTAAAAATCTTCTTCTCTGAAACCACAAGGCCCAGGACTTTGATATTTGGTATGAAGCTTCGTCTAGTGGACCCCTACCAAGATTGTTCAAATTATAGTGCTGGGACAAAAAATCCCCCCCTGCCACGGGGCCCTTTGGTTTTACATAGGCTTATATAGGGAAAATCTTTAAAAATCTTCTTCTCTGAAACCACAAGGCCCAGAACTTTGATATTTGGTATGAAGCTTCATCTAGTGGACCCCTACCAAGATTGTTCAAACTATAGTGCTGGGGCAAAAAATGCCCCTGTCCCGGGGCCCTTTGATTTTACATAGGCTTATATAGGCAAAATCTTTAAAAATCTTCTTCTCTGAAACCGCTAGGCCCAGGTCTTTGATATTTGATGTGTAGCTTCATCTAGTGGACCTTTGACAAGATTGTTCAAATTTTAGCCTTTGTTGATGTTTGGTATGAAGCTTCACCTTTACGACCTCCCTCAACATTATGTACATTAAAGCCCTGGGGCCAATAATGGCCCTCTCTGGGGCCCACTTGTTACACTATGGATCAGGTGAGCGATCCAGGGCCATCATGGCCCTCTTGTTTTTTTTTTTTTTTTGATTTGAGGTTTAACGTCCCCGTCAACACTGTGAAGGTCATTTTGGAGACGTTGCTTCCAATTTTGTGGGACGTGTACCCGACACTGAGATGAAATAACATCTCAAGCCATGTCGACCAATGAAACCAAAAGGGTTTATAAGCATGGACTGTCCGACTTGCACTGCTTTACATGGGCAGGCTTAGTTCCTCTAAGTGGTTTACCAGTCCTCGTGTGGGGTCGGATTTCAGCTCTGCGTGGTAGCATCATGCAGCCCATCTATTTCTTCAAGCCCCGATGGACGGGGGCCGCCCGACATTGAGATGAAAAGACAACGCAAGCCCTGCCGCCCAATTAAACCAATAGGGTTTATAAGCATGGACGGGCCGACTCGCACCGCCTTGCCTGGGCAGGCTTATATCCTCTTAGCGGTTTACCAGTACTCGTGTGGGGTCAGTTTCAGCTCTGCGTGGAAGCATCTGGCCACCCATCTATTTCTTCAAGCCCCGATGGGCGGGGGTGTTTTTTTTTTTTTTTTTTTTTTTGTAAATGATCCCTACCTTGATTTCCTAAAAAACACGCCTATATAATTTTGATCCAATTAAACCCCACTTTTATATAGTGAAACTGGAGTTAACGGTGAAACCCATTATTTTTTTCTTATTTTTGATTAAAATAGCTTGTAGATGCCCGTTAGAACCGCCTCACCGAGGCGGTTCTAACGAGTAATCACAATCTATATTTTGAACCGAAATATGATAAATATCAGATTTTCTTCTATCTGAAAATTTTCAGTTTTTTTTTTTTTTTTTTGACGGTAAAATTTTTAATGTATTTGAATAGGTGTTACTGGGTAAAGAGTGATAGTCACGTGAGCGCAACGTTGAAAGTGTTGTGCTTAGTAACTTTGGTCGATTGGCAAACAATCGACCCAAAAAATGTTTTTTTGTGGGTCTGGGAGGGGTGGAATTTACAGTGATTTCCGACATTGTTGGTTACTTCCCATCAGGCACATGACGTAATTGTGACGTCACATCAACGTCGATGCAACGTCATGACTTTAATGCAACGTCACATCTACGTCGGTGCAACGTCGTGACATTGCACCGACGTTGAGTTGACGTTGCCCTTGCGACGTGTGCCTGCTGGGTTATTGATATTCTCATACTGATTTTAAACTACAGTATTTAAAACATTCATTATGCAATGAAAAATGGGACTGAAAATTTAAGTAGAACAATTATTTTTCTTTCATCCAATGTTAAATTTGAGAAAATCAAATAAAAACAAATTGGGTCATTTTGAGGTTGTTTTAATTTTTTCGGGATTTTCGGAGCTGGAAAAATGCCAGTACAGGTAAAGTCCCTTGATTTGACATGAGGCATGATGATCCCAATTGTCCCGTATGTACAAAGATTCTTTCTTCCGTCGGACCATTAGAGAGTGGAATGCTCTTTCCGATTCGATTAATTTCCACTCACCTCAGAGTGCATAGGACACTTCAGTGTTTTTCACGCGGTGCATCGTGACATTTACATTTGACCCTTGACCTCGAAAATCTATAGTGTTCATCATCGCTCCACGGGAAACATTTGTGGAATGTTTGATACTTCAATGGTGATAGCTTTGTCTTTTACCCTGTTCACAATGTTTTCAATGTCAAGTCCATTGTCAACTTGGCATTTGACCCTTGACCTTGAAAATCAAAAGGATTTATTCTCTCTCCATGGGGAACATTTATGGAAGGCATGATGCTTCTCCGATGATGGCATTGTCTTTAATCCTGTTCACAAGTTTCCGGACACACGGACACCCACACAAACACCCACACACGGACGTATGGTATCGATCGCAACTTTGTTGCGAGGGGATAATAACGAACAATCATGTAATGTGTCATTTAACTGGTGACAGATAGATCTCAAAGCTATAATTCTGAAGTCATTCAAAATTCCTAAAGTATTCTGTTGCTTATTTGCGGCGAAATGCTCTTTATGACCTGCTCGCGATATTTCATACTCTTGTTCCACCTTCTCTGTTTATGATTTGTACTGACAGCAATTGGGAATGGCCTTAGAAAACCTTTCCTATAATGAATCGGTAAGAAAAGGCTCATTCTCATGTATTAGGTCCAACCCTTTAAAGACATGCACAATTATGAAATCTTTTAATGAAATTAAAGGTAAACTAGATCGCGCAGTCGATGGTATACCATCGCAAATACCCGCTTTTTCTATGAAAAACACTAATGACTATGTATTAGCTAGCCAAAACTACATATAAGTTAAAAAAAGTTGCAAAGAACATTCTAACTGCTAAGCAAAGTTTCAGGAGTGTAACTCTTATAGTTTAGAAGATATGGCAAAGTCATACTTTTTTACCTTTGACCTTGGGATCATGTTGAGGTCCACCAAAATTATCCCAATTTATTCTATATTCCAACGGCCATCCAATATCCAAGTTTCAGAAGTGTAACACCAATAGTTTAGAATATATGGCAAAGTCATACTTTTTGACTTTTGACCTTGGGGTCATGTTGAGGTCGAGGTCACACCAAAAGTATCCCAATTTATTCTATATTCAAAGGGCCACCCAATAACCAAACTTTCAGAAGTGTAACTCCAATAGTTTAGAAGATATGGCAAAATCATACTTTTTGACGTTTGACCTTGGGGTCATGTTGAGAACGAGGTCACACCAAAAGTAGCCCAATATATTCTATATTCCAAGGGCCGTCCAATAACCAAAGTTTCAGAAGTGTAACTTCGATAGTTTAGAAGATATGACAAAGTCATACTTTTTTACCTTTGACCTTGGGGTCATGTTGAGGTCAAGGTCACACCAAAAGGAGCCCAATTTATTCTATATTCCAAGGGTCATCCAATAACCAAAGTTCCAGAAGTGTAACTCCATTAGTTTAGAAGATATGGCAAAATAATACTTTTTGACCTTTGATCTTGGGGCCATGTTGAGATCAAGGTCACGCCAAGAGTAGCCCAGTGCCATCTACATTCCATGTATTATCCACAGGCAAAGTTTGAAAAATGTATCTTAACCGGTTTCAGAGGAGATCCATTCCATAGAAACTCGACGGACGTATGTACACACACACACACACACACACACACACACACACACATACTTACATACAAACATACATACATACAGACCCCCGGACTGATAGACACTCGACTCTGACACGAAAACAATATACCCGATTTTTTTTTCGAAAAAGCGGGTATAAAAAGTTGTTTTCCGCAGCGCTTCCTCCTTTGCTCCAACATGGAGCAATTTTTTACTTGTTCTTTCTTAACATTACAATCGCTACAGTGTAGATCCAGATCAGATGGCTTCTGAAGCCATCTAATCAGGATCTACAGTTTGTCATGCAGTTTGTGAATTGAATGAATACATTATACCGAGAAATCTGCTTGGTTGATAGTTAGAAATGGGTGTGGCAAAATAATTATTTCAGCATGATAAGGGTTAAAAGTTTTTGCTGTAGTTTAGTTAAAAGTTTGTCAGGAGAAAACCTATTTTAACATAGGTGCAGATCTGTGTGTACGGCACCTTAGTAGTCACTGCTTGCTCTAGTTTCTATTATAATGATCCTTAGTATTGGGACAGATAGGCCTAGGCAAGCAGTACAGACCCAGATCAGACTGCTCCTGAAGGAGCAGTCTGATCTGGGTCTGCACTGTTTGCCATTACATTTGCACCTTTTGGACTCCTTGCTGGATCATGAAACAAATTAAAATTTTTTAGATCAGTATGTACGGCCGCTTGCTTTAGTATCTATTATAATGATCCTTAGTATTGGGACAAATAGGCCTAGGCAAGCAGTGCAGACCCAGAGCAGACTGCTCCTGAGGGAGCAGTCTGATCTGGGTCTGCACTGTGTGCCATTCCAGCTGCACCTTTTGGACTCCTCGCTGGATCATGAAACAAATTAAAAATTTTAGGAGAATTACAGCAAGAGCTCAAGATGTCTGTATTTGTAGGATATTTACAGTATATCACAGTGTCAAGACTCAGGTTAATCTGTGTAGGTGAGCAGCCTAGTTTGGGTCTTTCATGGTTCCAATCCCTGAAAACAGGGCTCATCATATGTGCATGACAATGTACTGCTTCGTCCCTGCCCATTGGGGCTTGGAAAAATAGATTGGGCAAAATGATGCTTCCACGCAGAGCTGAAACTGACCGGACGAGTACTGTTACTTTGCTATGGCAAAGTGATGTGAGTCAGATTGTCCAATGTATATACCGTATTTGACCTATTTACCGCACATGCTCCTATAAGCGCACACCCAAGCTTTCTCTGGAAAAAATACACAAGCACACACTTTACAGCAACCTCCCAACAAATTCATATTGAGTTTTGCTGCATCTTTGACCTGGACAATCATATATATATATGTGGTGAACCCCTATGCTGAAATTCAACTCTATTAAAATAATCATATCGGAAGCTTTTTTTTGTATTTTTTTGTATTGAGTGTGCGCTTATTAGGTAGATTTTTCACCACAATATTTTCATACAATTTTGAAAAAACTAAGCGCACGGTGCGGTAAATGGGTTGAATACGGTAAGCCTTTTGGTTTCATCGGGAGGCAGGGCTTGAGATGTCATTTCATCTCAGTGTCGGGTAAAAGTCCCACAAAGTTGGAAGCAATGTCTCCAAATAGCCTAAATAATGTTGATGGGGACATTAAAAACAATGTACTTTTTCTGCTGGGAAAAATCTTGCAAAGGGAGGTCACTGAGATGGTCAGGTCCTGTTGGTGAACAGATATAATTTTTGGGTTAGATGTCTAACATTTAGGGTTATTTGGGTGTTGTGACTCACTTAGCTGGTCAGTGTGATGACCCAATAATGATCAACTTACCTTTGTGACATAACATGTACTCTGAACAGGTAGTGATGAAGTCATGGCCTCATTTGAGGTGACCTGAATGGACCAAAAAATAAATTATACAGGATTTAACCTTTAACCAACCCCAAAATGGGTACCCTGGCAAACAGTGTAGGCCCAGATCAGATGCCGCAGAATGCGGCATCTGATCAGGGCCTACACCATTTGCAAAAAGTTTAGCTATTTTCCGAATTTTTAAGATAACACAACCTGTCACCCCTAAATTTCCAAATGAACTCCTGCCATATATACATTTGGAACAGAAAGGGTTAAACTGCCAATCACAACAGTTGCAGATGTCAGCTTTTCAGACAGATTTAAGCTTGACATTACATTATTTTCTAAATTATTGATCAGAGAAAATAAGGCTTGACATTTCATGTGAATCTCTGTTCACATGAAATGTCAGGCCATATTTTCTCTGAAAAAGCAGAAATAATATTCGAAAAAGATGGCTGTAAATGTGGTGATTGGCAGTTAAAAGGTTTACCCATCCATACTGGAAAACCCAAAATGGGTACCCCAGCGTGGCATCTGATAGGGCCTACACAACTTGCAAAAAATTCAGCCATTTTCGAAAACAATATTTGAATGATAACATAGTTTATCAAATGACGTCGTTGATAAGCAGTGAATGTCGTGTAATAAAAATCGTATGACCACACGTGTAATAATACTTTGGCGGGATTAAGTAACGTCATGACGTCTCCATGTCAACAATGCAATTTTCTAGAAAAATTATTAAATTCAAAGGCGATAAAATCCAAATTAAAGTGGTCATATGATAAACCGAATCTTGCACTCGTGGTCATTTCATATGAAATTTATGAAACTCGCCTAAGGCTCGTTTCATAAATATCATATGAAATGATCACTCGTGTAAGATCCTCTATTTGTCACCGCTTATTGCTGAAATGGATTCCTGCTTTTTATGAGGAAAAAATTCCATTTGGTACAAAATTGGCTTAGATACAGTATAGTCACAAGTTTATCTGAATGTCTGGCTGACTGCTGCCTGAGTGCCTGCAAGAGTAACTTGGTACAATTACATCACTGACAAAAAACTTTTGACTGCAATGAATCAATTCAGTCTGCTGCAGTAACCCATGTCGGCAAAAATAATGATACTAGTGCTTTGCAACCACCTTGTTTTACAAACAATAGTGGAAATAATGTTACAGCAAAGCTGGATGACATTTCAAATGAGAAGTCACTCCAATTAAATTTTGCATCTCTAAATGTCTGTGGTTTGAAGCGCAAAGTCTTATATCCTGAATTTAGCAGTTTAGTGAATAATTATGACATCCTGACCGTTTGTGAGACCAAACTTGACAGATATGATCTTATTGAAATGCCCGGTTATGTTTTCATCTCCCAGTGTAGAAAACAGAAGTATATCCGCAAAAGTGGGGGCATTGGAGTTTTTGTAAAGCAGTCATTGTACCCACATGTTTCTCACATTGAATCTGATTCCGATTATGTCTTGTGGATTAGTATCAGCAAGAAGGTCTTTAATTCTGATGAGGATATTTATGTAGGAGCCATATATATTCCTCCAAATGACTCAAGGTTTTACAATCCTGATGAAATTGAAAATTTTAATGTAGAAATTACAAATATGTGTGTTTCAAATAAATATGTTCTCCTAATGGGCGATTTCAATGCCAGGACTCAAAACAAACAAGATTTCCTTGAAGAGGACAATTTTTTCATAAATCACTTTGATTTTGATAAAGATATGATAAATCACTTTAATGTGTCCTCAGTTCTTGACCAATGTAAACTACCAAAAATGCGTACATCACAAGATAAGGTCATCAATAATGAAGGGAATAAGCTCATTGAAATTTGTAAGTCAAACAATTTATTTATTCTCAATGGTAGGTGTGGCACTGACAAAAACATAGGTGCTATGACATTTCGTAATCTCTCTGTTATTGATTACTCAATTGTCTCATACAATGCATTGCAATTTGTTAGTCTGTTTGATATTTCAGAAGTGGATCCCCTTTTTTCTGATGGCCACTCATTGCTAAGTACAACCTTATGTTTTTCTCAAAACCCTATACTGAATAGAAACAAGGTTCTCAAACAAAATATTAAAGGAAAGCCAAAATTAACAGAAGATAAAAAGGCTACCTTTGTTCAAAATATAGACTGTTCTAAATTAAACGACCTACATACTTTCATACAAGATAGTAGTAAAAACTATAACTCTGTAAATAAGGAAAATATTAATAGCATGTGTGCTAAGTTCTCTGAGATTTTTCATGAATCAGCACAATCTTGTATTCCTGATAAATCATACTCAAATTATACAAAAGGCAAAAAGCCTTGGTTTGGTAAACAGTGTGCATATGCACGCAAACAGTATCATCTGGCTAAAACAAAATTTTCTAAAAATCCATCAACTTTCTCAAGGTCCAGACTTTCAACAGCAAGTAAAGCATACAAAAAGAAAATGAACTATTTCATTAATAAGCATAATAAACAAACTCAAATCAAGCTTAGAAATTTGAAAAATAAAAACCCAAAGGAGTACTGGAAAATAATTAACAGCACTGACGGTAAAAAACAAGACAGTAGTAACATTAATCTTGACTCATTGTACAGGTTTTTTAAAGGTTTAAATGAACATTCTGATTCTGAAAACCAACAGAGTGAAAACAACATAAATATTTCAGTTGATCATGATGACCCGATTTTGAACTCACCTATAACTGACCGTGAAATCTTAAAATGCATCAAGTCTTTAAAGAATAATAAAGCCTGTGGAAATGATGATATCATAAATGAATACATAAAGAGTACATCTGATTTAATGATGTCATTGTACAATTCTTTTTTTAATCTGATTCTTGAAACTGGAATTTTGCCAGACGCCTGGCTAGAAGGAATTATAAGACCCATATACAAGAATAAAGGAGATTCTTCACAGCCTGAGAACTACAGACCAATAACAATTTTAAGCTGCTTTGGCAAACTTTTCACGGCAGTACTCAACCTACGGCTAAATGAATTTCTTAATGCTAATGATATTTTGAACGAAAATCAAGCTGGTTTTAGGACCGGATACTCAACAAATGATCATATTTTTGTTCTCCATGCCCTTAGTGAAATACTGAAATCCAAAAAATTAAAATTATTCTGCTCTTTCATAGATTTTAGTAAAGCTTTTGACTCTGTCTGGCGTGTAGGATTGTGGTCAAAATTACTAGCAAACAATATTAATGGGAAATTCCTCCGTATTGTCTTTAACATGTACCAAGAAATTAAATCATGTGTGTCATTCAACGGTAGCCAGTCAGATTTTTTCCAAAGTTTTAGAGGAGTCCGACAAGGTGAAAATCTGTCACCTGTCTTGTTTGCATTATTTCTGAATGATCTAGAAAGTTTTCTCATCTCAAAGGAATGTCCTGGTATTGATGTCGAATTTGCCTCTGATGATGTGTCTTTTTACCTGAAATTGTTTGTTTTATTATATGCCGATGACACAGTTATCTTTGCCACTGATGAAAATAGTTTCCAGCACTGTTTGAATGTGTTTCATGAATACTCAAAACTATGGAAGCTTGACATTAATTACGATAAGACCAAGATTTTAATTTTTGGAACACGAAATGATGATCGTTTTAACTTCAGAATTGGTGAAAACAAAATTTCAATATGTAAGGATTTCAAATACCTAGGTATAGTTTTCACTAAAAGTAGGAGTTTTTCAAAGGCCATTAAGCACAACTATGACCAGGCAAAGAAAGCTATGCACCTGTTATACAAAAGAATCAGATACCTTAACCTTCCTATTGATTTACAACTGCAATTATTTGATCACACTATTTTACCAATAGCCCTATATGGGTGCGAGGTATGGGCATTTGAAAAGGCTCAACTAATTGAAAGTCTCCAAAACGAATTCCTGAGATACACCACAAACTCAAGAAAGAGCACCCCAGTATATATGCTACATGCAGAGCTTGGTCGCAGACCCATTGATATAACCATTAAAACACGCTTGATTGGCTTTTGGATGAATATAATTAATGGCAAAGAATCAAAATTGTCTAAATTATTGTATGACATACTTTTCCACCAATACTGCAGTGGAATATATCAGCATAAATGGATCCATAGCATAAAAGAAGTACTCATATCAGTTGGAAGGTTTGAGCTTTTTAACACAAGAACAGTTGAAAATCCAATATCTGTTAAAAGGCAAATTTCTGATACTTTGGTTGATCTACATATTCAAAATTGGCATGATAAAGTAAATTTATCATCCAAAGGAAAAAATTATTATCTTTTTAAACAGAACATCACTTTTGAAAACTATTTAGTAAAGTTAAACAAAAAGCATTACAATGCACTACTGAAATATAGACTGAGTAACCATAGACTCCCGGTTGAAACAGGTCGATGGGATAATACCCCACTTGATGAAAGAAAATGTAACCTGTGTACAAAACAAGACATTGGAGATGAGTTCCATTATCTTTTCATATGTGATTATTTTCAAACCGAACGAAAACAATTTTTGAAACCATATTTCTACAAGAGACCCAATGTCATTAAATTTAAAGAATTGTTCACTACCGATAATGTACAAGACCTTATTCAGTTATCTAAATTTGTAGACATAATAATCAAAAAGTTTTCAACTGATTCTTAAGTACTGTGTGAGTGTGTGTGTGTGTCTTCTTTTACATTACGGAAACAAACCTGTTCAAACACACTAAATATTTACCACTAAAATGTAAATTTTCTGGTTAAAAATTGTGATATTTCTCATATGTATGCTTGGAGCATGGATTGTGGCTACCCATTACAATCACCTCTGTGAGGTGGTTCTGGCAGGTGCCCACGGCCTGTGTTTTTGGGGGGTATAGGATGAATAGTGTATACACCTGTAAACCCCAATTTTACTTTGTAAACATGGGGTTTAAGCGAGTCAAAACTATATAGGTGTGTTTTCGTGATGATGTCACCTTTATTCATATATTTGTATGTTTTGTATATATGTTCTCTTACGCCACATGTGTGGCCTGAGCTTAGACAAATAAAGTTCTGTTCTGTTCTGTTCTGACAAAGTGAAATAACAGTCAGCTGCTGTACACTACAAAGTACATCCCAAAGGTAATTAGGCATAAAATAGCATTTTAAAATGTTTCA
Organism: Lucinisca nassula; assembly: GCA_963580285.1. NCBI lineage: Eukaryota > Metazoa > Mollusca > Bivalvia > Lucinida > Lucinidae > Lucinisca > Lucinisca nassula. The sequence goes on from OY757017.1 coordinate 151,497,152, forward strand.
ACACAACAAAAAGTACCTTTATATTATAATCAACACCACTAGAAAATTTATATGTGTGGACATTCAATACATGTGTTGAATTCAATACTGTCAAATCTGACCATTTTATGTGTGGCCATTCAATGCATGTGTTGAATTCAATACTGTCAAATCTGACCATTTTATGTGTGACCATTCAATACAATACATGTGCTGAATTCAATACTGTCAAATCTGACCATTTTATGTGTGACCATTCAATACAATACATGTGCTGAATTCAATACTGTCAAATCTGACCATTTTATGTGTGACCATTCAATACAATACATGAACTGAATTCTGTTATGCAGTAAAATTTGACAGGTTATTATTATGTGTGGGCATTCTGACAGTTTTATACAGGTATGTGTGGACATTCAATTCAATACATTCAAATTAAATACAAGTTTGACAGTTTTATATGAGTGGAAGTTGAATTCAACATTGTCAAAATTACTAATTCTATATGTGTGGGCATTAAATACCTGTGTTCATTATGATAACACACCCGTGCGACATAGTGCATTTTTTCACATCTCCAAAACGGCCATTTTTCCGATAAAAATCCATGATATTTTTCTTATAAATATTGCAAGCATAGGTTGTGGGTGCTCGTTAGAACCGCCTCATTGAGGCGGTTCTAACGAGTACCCACAATCTATGTTTTGGAGCAAAAATAAGAAAAATAATGTATACCCCCTTAAACCCCAGTTTTCTCTATATAAAGTGGGGTATTGGGGGTCTTCATTTCACGGACTTGTTCATGTGATGTAAATCCAGTACTGTTAAATCAACATTTTTATATGTGTGGGCATTTAATAAAATACATGTGTTGAATAATTTGACAGTTTTATACGTGTTGACATTTGTTGAATTCAATACTATATTGGAGCATGAAAAAAAATTTACTACTGCCTAATTCCAGCTGCGTTTTCAGTAGGTAGGGGTGGACAGATAGTATCACAACTTCTTTTTTTCATGGGTGGAGGGAGGAGGTGTACCGAGAAATCTGCTTGGTTGACAGTTAGAAATGGGTGTGGCAAAATAATTTTTTCGGCCCCCACCCATAGGGGCTTGAAGAAATATATGGGCTGCATGATGCTTCCACGCAGAGCTGAATCCAGCCCGCACACTAGTACTGGTAAACCGCTTAGAGGACCTAAGCCTGTCCAGGAACTGCGGTGAGAGGCAGACCGTCCATGCTAATAAACCCTATTGGTTTCATTGGGCGACAGGGCTTGAGATGTCATTTCATCTCAATGTCAGGTAAAAGTCCCACAAAATTGGAAGCGTTGTCTCCAAAATGACCTTTACAGTGTTGACATGGACGTTAATCCTCAAATCAAACAAACAAAATCAGCAGGATAAGGGTTAAAAGTTTTTGCCATACATTACATGAGTCGTGTCAAGAGAAAACCTCTTTTAACATAGGTGCAGATCTGTGTGTACGGCACCTTAGTAGTCCTTGCTTGCTCTAGTTTCTATTATAATGATCCTTAGTATTGGGACAGATAGGCCTAGGCAAGCAGTACAGACCCAGATAAGACTGCTCCTGAAGGAGCAGTCTGATCTGGGTCTGCACTGTTTGCCATTCCATGACCCAGATCAGACTGCTCCTGAAGGAGCAGTCTGATCTGAGTCTGCACTGCCTTTCCATTTGCACCTTTTGGACTCCTTGCTGGATCATGACACAAATTAAAAATTTTAGGAGAATTACAGCAAGTGCTCAAGATGTCCATATTTTTAGTATATTTACAGTATATCACAGTGTCAAGACTCAGTTTAATCTGTGTAGCTGAGCAGACTAGTTTGGGTCTTTCATGGTTTCAATCCCTGAAAACAGGGCTCATCATATGTGTATGACAATGTACAGCTTTGCCCCTGCCCATTGGGGCTTGGAATACTAGATTGGGCAAAATGGTGCTTCCACTCAGAGCTGAAATTGACCGCACGAGTACTGTTACTTCGCTATGGCAAAGTGATGTGAGTCAGATCGTCCAATGTATATACCGTATTCGAACTATTTACCGCACATGCTCCTATAAGCGCACACCCAAGCTTTCTCTGGAAAAAATACACAAGCACACACTTTACGGTAACCTCCCAACAAATTCATATTGAATTTTGCTGCATCTTTGACCCGGAAAATCATATATATATGTGGTGAACCCCTATGCTGAAATTCAACTCTATTAAATAATCATATCGGAAGCTCTTTTTTTCGTATTTTTTTTTGTATTGAGTGTGCGCTTATTAGGTAGATTTTTCACCACAATATTTTCATACAATTTTGAAAAAACTAAGCGCACAGTGCGGTAAATAGGTCGAATACGGTAAGCCTTTTGGTTTCCTTGGGAGGCAGGGCTTGAGATGTCATTTCATCTCATTGTCGGGTAAGTCCCACAAAATTGGAAGCAATGTCTCCATATAGCCTAAGTAATGTTGATGGGGACATTAAAACCAATGTACTGCTGTGCTGGTAAAAATCTTGTAAAGGGAGGTAACTGAGATAATCAGCTCCTGTTGGTGAACAAATATAATTTTAGGGTTAGATGTCTGACATTTAGGGTTATTTGGGTGTTGTGACTCACTTAGCTGGTCAGTGTGATGACCCAATAATGACCAACTTACCTTTGTGACATAACATGTACTCTGAACAGGTAGTGATGAAGTCATGGCCTCATTTGAGGTGACCTGAATGGACCAAAAAATAAATTATACAGGATATTTAACCGTTAACCAACCCCCAAATGGGTACCTTGGCAAACAGTGTAGGCCCAGATCAGACGCCGCAGAACGCGGCGTCTGATCAGGGCCTACACCATTTTGCAAAAAGTTTAGCTATTTTCTTAATTTTTAAGATAACACAACCTGTCACCCCTAAATTTCGAAAATGAACTCCTGCCATATACAAGGAGGAAGATTCCATTTGGGGCAAAAAGGGTTAAACTGCCAATCACACCAGTTGCAGATGTCAGTTTTAAATACATGCGTTTTGTTCATATTTTTCAGATGACATTACATTATTTTCTAAATTATTGTTCAGAGAAAATAAGGTTTGACATTTCATGTAAATCTCTGCTCACATGAAATGTTGGGCCATATTTTTTCTGAAAAACAAGAAATAATATTTGAAAATGTCTGTAAATGCGGTGATTGGCAGTTAGAAGGTTTACCCATCTATACTGGAAAACCAAAATGGGTACCTCAGCACGGCATCTGATAGGGCCTACACAATTTGCAAAAAATTCAGTCATTTTCGAAAACAATATTTTGAATGATAACATAATTTATCAAATGACGTCGTTGATAAGCAGTGGATAACGTTGTGTAATAAAAATCGTATGACCACACAAGTAATAACACTTTGGCGTGATTAAGTAATGTCATGACGACGTCCATGTCAACAATGCAATTTTCTGGAAAAATTATTAAATTCAAAGACGATAAAATCCAAATTCAAGTCTTCATATGATAAACAGAATCTTGCACTCGTGGTCATTTCATATGAAATTTATGAAACTCGCCAAAGGCTCGTTTCATAAATATCATATGAAATGACCACTTGTGTAAGATCCTCTATTTGTCACCACTTATTGCTGAAATGGATTCCTGCTTTTTATGAGGAAAAAAATTCCATTTGGTACAAAATTGGCTAAGATACAGTATAGTCACAAGTTTGTCTGACTGCTGCCTGAGTACCTGCAAGTAACTTGGTACAATTACATCACTGACAAAGTGAAATAACAGTCAGCTGCTGTACACTACAAAGTACATCCCAAAGGTAATTAGGCATAAAATAGCATTTTAAAATGTTTCAACACAACAAAAAGTACCTTTATATTACAATCAACACCACTAGAAAATTTATATGTGTGGGCATTCAATGCATGTACTGTCAAATCTGACCATTTTATATGTGTGACCATTCAATACATTTGTTAATTCAATACTATCAAAAACTGGGGTTTACAGGGGTAAACCTTATTTTTCTTATTTCTGCTCTAAAATATAGATTGTGGGTACTCGTTAGAACCGCCTCATTGAGGCGGTTCTTACGAGTACCCACAATCTATATTTTGAGCAGAAGTAAGAAAAATACCTGTATCACTATTTTTCATCTTAAAATATCGTTTTCCGGCGGTAAAGTTTACAATGTATTTGTATAGTCGTGTTTTCGTAATGAAGGCAAACATTTTCACAACATAGCTCACACTATTGTAAGGTAGGCCCCCGCCCATAGGGGCTTGAAGAAATATATGGGCTGCATGATGCTTCCACGCAGAGCTAAATCCGGCCCGCACACTAGTACTGGTAAACCGCTTAGAGGATCTAAGCCTGTCCAGGAACCGAGGTGCGAGGCGGACCGTCCATGCTAATAAACCCTATTGGTTTCATTGGGCGACAGGGCTTGAGATGTAATTTCATCTCAATGTCGGGTAAAAGTCCCACAAAATTGGAAGCAACGTCTCCAAAATGACCTTTACAGTGTTGATGGGGACGTTAAACCTCAAATCAAACAAACAAACAAACTATTGTAAGGTACTTTTTACTAACTTCCTTGCCAATATTGAAAATATGTGTTTTGTTTCTGTTGAGTAAAACACCATATGTGAGGCAATCATAATAAACCCATTATAACATCTGATATTGTTAATTTTGTACTGACTGATCTTAGCTGGGTCCTTGGTGCACAAATACATAGTCATTGCCAAGAAAGTACTCTTTAACCTTCTAAGATCAGGAAATGTTTTTTTCTTCTTCTTCTTTTTTCTTAATGTAACCCATTGTATGCTGGTGGACTCTTCCATTGCTATATGTCGGGCAAGTCCATTTGTCATTTAAGGGGTGGTAGGCCTATTTTTTCGTTCTTGTTCTATTTTTGACAGAAAATTCTGTTAGCAAATAGTGAAGGCCCTGATCAGATGCCATGTTCTGCGGCATCTGATCTGGGTCTTCATTGTTTGCTAAGGTACGCCTTTAGGGGGTTTCCCAGGGCAGCCATCAACAGGGAGATGATTGTTTATGTTAATTAATTATATTTTTACTTTTTATTCTCAGTTAAATTAAAGTGTATGACAGTGCAACATTCTTTAAGATATGTTTATAACCATCCTTAAAGCACCAGTAAAAATAACAAATATCATTCTAAATCTTTTTTAAATATATTTTTTTTTTTTCAGAAAAAAACTAGAAATGTGTCCAGACGACACAGATGCCCCCGCCAAGGGCCCCGCCTTACCCCGAAAATCCATGTTGCAACAAAATTTTCTAAGTGTGTGACCTTGTCATCAGGAACATTTGTGAGAAGTTATATTGAAATTGGTGAAAAAATGTAAGCGCTAGTGCAATGACAAAGTTTTTCTAAAAATAGCCACAGTGACCTTGACCTTGAAAGTCGAACTCGCTCGAGGTATTGTCATAAGGAACATTTGTGTGAAGTTATATTGAAATCAGTGAAGAAATGTAGTCACTAGAGCGATGACAAAGTTTTTCTAAAAATAGCCACAGCGACCTTGACCTTGAGAGTCGAAATTGCTCGAGATATTGTCATAAGGAACATTTGTGTGAAATTATATTGAAATCGGTGAAGAAATGTAAGCGCTAGAGCGATGACAAAGTTTTTCTAAAAATAGCCCACAGTGACCTTGACCTTGAAAGTGGAACTTGCTAGAAATATTGTCATAAGGAACATCTGTGTGAGTGAGTGAGTTTTAGTTTTACGTCCCACCAACAGCTAAGGTCATACGGAGACGGGACCTCGGTTTAAAGACTCATCCGAAAGTCTGGAGAAGCCATAAGGAACATCTGTGTGAAGTAATATTGAAATTGGTGAAAAAATGTAAGCGCTAGAGCAATGACAAAGTTTTTCTAAAAATAGCCACAGTGACCTTGACCTTGAAAGTCAAGCTCGTTCAAGGTATTGTCATAAGGAACATTTGTGTGAAGTTATTTTGAAACCAGTGAAGAAATGCAGGCGCAGGACGATGACAAAGATTTTCTAAAAATAGCCAGAGTGACCTTGACCTTGAAAGTCAAACTCGTTTGTGTGAAGTTATATTGAAATCAGTGAAGAAATATAGACGCTAGAGCTATGTTGTGCGAGGGGATAATTAAAAATTTTTATTAAGTCTGTGACCTTGACCTTGAGCTCATGGGCATGGGTGGGGGTATCGCTGAATAAAAAGGACAGGTATACCAAATATCAACTCAATCCATCGCACAATTTGGAAAATATCAACTCTTAAAATATCTAATTAAAAATTTCTAAGTCTGTGACCTTGACCTTGAAGCCATAGGCATGAGTGGGGGTATTGCCAAATAAATATTTGGACCTGTGTCTATCATCATAGCATACATAAGCCAAATCCATAATATAGTTTGGAAAATTTGAGATTTTTTAAATCTTTCACATTAAAATTGTCTAAGTCTGTGACCTTGACCTTGAGGTCATAGGCATGGGTGGGGGTATTGCTGAATAAAACATTGTACCTATATCTATCATCATATGAACCAAAGCCATCATAAAAGTTCAGGTTCTACCAGGTACAAATACCTTAACTGGAGTCTTTAACATGGGAAATTTCTAAGTCCATGACCTTGACCTTGAGGCCATGGGCATGGGTGGGGGTATCCCTGAATAAAACTTTTGACCTATATCTATAATCATACCAAATATGAACAAATTCCATCTAACGGTTTGGAAAATATGAGTTCTAAAATGATCAAGTCTACCTGTTACAAAAACCTTAACCTGAGTCTTTAACATTGAAATTTTATAAGTCTGTGACCTTGACCTTGAGGTCCCAGGCATGGCTGGGGGTATTGCTTAATAAAACTTTGGACCTATATCTATCATCATACCAAAGATGAACCAGTTCCATCAAATGGTTAGGAAAATATGAGTTCTAAAAGTTCAGGCTCTACCTGTTACAAAAACTTTAACCTGAGGTTACAGGATCACGTACGTACGTACGTATGTACGTACGTACGTACGTACACACACACGTACAGACGGACGTACACATGTACGCACGTACGGAAAACCCAAAAACTATATGCCCCCGGCATCATATGATGCGGGGGCATAAAAATCAGCCCAAATATTTCAATATTTGATGAACATAAATTAGTGGATGCTAAAGCCTTTCCTTATGTAAATTGAGAATTAAATTTGCAACAACTCTCAAACCATCACCTTTTCTTGCACCTTTTCCATCAATGTCAACAGATTCTGGTTTGTGGTAAAGATTATTCCATGCTCTGATCTGTGTTTTTCTATGGTCAATGAAACTACAATGAACAGGAATTAGTCAGTCTACCCAAAGTTACTAAGTGCAGTAGCTTTTTACATAGGTGATGTTCACCTATCACTGATTTGTACAAAATATAGACATCTGTTTTTATAGCTGTGCTATTCACATCATGGTGAGGTCAGAGTCACTGACTGAATAACAAAGCAGGAAGTCAGAATCATTGAGTGAATAATAAAGCAGGAAGAGTCAGAATCATTGAGTGAATAACAAAGCAGGAAGAGTCAGAATCATTTAGTGAATAACAAAGCAGGAAGATTCAGAGTCACTGAGTGAATAATAAAGCAGGAAGATTCAGAGTCACTGAGTGAACAATAAAGCAGGAAGAGTCAGAGACACTGAGTGAATAATACAGCAGGAAGAGTCAGAGTCACTGAGTGAATAACAAAGCAGGAAGAGTCAGAATCATTGAGTGAATAATAAAGCAGGAAGAGTCAGAATCATTGAGTGAATAACAAAGCAGGAAGATTCAGAGTCACTGAGTGAATAATAAAGCAGGAAGAGTCAGAGACACTGAGTGAATAATACAGGAGGAAGAGTCAGAGTCACTGAGTGAATAACAAAGCAGGAAGAGTCAGAATCATTGAGTGAATAATAAAGCAGGAAGAGTCAGAATCATTGAGTGAATAACAAAGCAGGAAGAGTCAGTGTCACTGAGTGAATAATACAGCAGGAAGAGTCAGAGTCACTGAGTGAATAACAAAGCAGGAAGAGTCAAGAATCATTGAGTGAATAATAAAGCAGGAAGAGTCAGAATCATTGAGTGAATAACCAAGCAGGAAGATTCAGAGTCACTGAGTGATTAATAAAGCAGGAAGTGTCAGAGACACTGAGTAAATAATACAGCAGGAAGAGTCAGAGTCACTGAGTGAATAACAAAGCAGGGAGAGTCAGAATCAATGAGTGAATAATAAAGCAGGAAGAGTCAGAATCATAGAGTGAATAACAAAGCAGGAAGATTCAGAGTCACTGAGTGAATAATAAAGCAGGAAGTGTCAGAGACACTGAGTGAATAACTTTTTGGGCTTACAGCCTTTTTCCAAATAAATTTTGAAGGAAACACAAACTAACACCCATAAATTTTGAAATGGACATGTGCTTGTTATAAGATGGAAGATTCCATTCACAGTTCAGTACAAAAAAAGTTAAGAATGAGGCTGTTTTTATTTGATCATCAGGATAATCTATAAATCACCTATATTTCTCTTCCAGAAGCACAATTTTTCACCTAGGTCCATAGATGACAGATACAATCTTCCACTGAATCAATTACCAAATTTAAATTGTGTCTGGTTAAATTTATTTATTGTAAGTATAACAATTAAAACTCTGTATACTTTAAGCAAACAGTGTTGGCACATTCTGTGGCATCTGATCAGGGTTTACATTGTTTGCCACTGTCCCTCTTCGGATGCTAGGCATGTAAGGGTTAAGGATTGGAAAGTCATGCTTGTTTAGATAAGTAGATTATTGAGCTGACAGTAAGAATTACCTGCCTCACCCACCACCCACCACCAACATCATGATTATACCATAGCTACTCTTCATGTATATTTCCACAAATATTGTAGCTACTGTGAATATCCTAAAAATCTGGACGCCTTTACAACTTGCTTTAACCCTTCTCTTGCTGAATATTTATTTTAGCCACATCCATCTCTGACTTGGAACCAATCAGATTACTTTATGTAATTTATTCCTACAAATTCATAAACTGAATGTCAAACAGTGTAGATCCTGATCAGATGGCTTCTTCAGAAGCCATCTGATCTGGATCTACACTGTTTGCAAAGATAGGGGTTGTCGTGAACAGCAAGATAAGAGTTAAATCTCCTGATAATTCTCCTCCTTTAACAAATATGTTCCCAGATCCAGTAAGGAGTACAAAAGGTGCAGACAGAAAGGCAAACAGTGTAGATCTTGATCAGACAGCTCCTTGAGGATCCCTCTGATCTGGGTCTACACTGTTTGCTCAGGCCTATCTGTCCCAATACCTAGGATTATTATGGCAACACTTTTGAATATTTAATAATTAATGTTGCATGTTTTTTATTTTGTGAATATGTCAATGCATGACAGCTCATCATTTTAGTCCTTTTTCCTGCTGAGCCCGAATATGCACTGCCTTTTGCAATTTTAAGCATTATCCCAGTGCATAAAATAATCAAGCCACTTCCATAATGTGGGCCTCATGGAACATTAGCCACAATGCTAAATGTGTAACCCTCGTTAATTAAAGCCTTTACTTACTTACCGACTTACTCAGCCAATCAAAGAACTTAATATAATATTTTCATGCAGTTCACAAACTGCATCACAAACAGTGTAGATCCTGATCAGATGGCTTCTTCAGAAGCCATATGATCTGGATCTACATGCACTGTTTGCAAAGTTAGGGATAACCGTGAACAACAGGACAAGGGTTAACAGTTAAAACACAGAACAACTGATCAGTATCTACTACGTTTGACATTCAGTTAGTGAATCTGTAGGAATACATTACATCAAGTAATCTGATTGGTTAAAAGTCAGAAATGGGTGTGGCAAAAGCTGGATGAGGGTTAGGATGTTTATAATTTATAAAGAAAGATGTCCATTTCATAGACCCATTAAAGGTAGCTTTTTTTATAAGCCCATGAAAGGTAGCATTTTCACAGACCCATGAAAGATAACCCTGTCATCTCCAGTGGTAGGGATGGACAGAAAAACTGGCCATAGAAAACAATAATGATTGGTAAATATGGCATTGAAAAAGTTTGTTGCACCCTTTTCCCTGTTGAGATGTACCCTAAAGTTTATCCCACTTTAGACAAATAAACTCTGCCACTATTTGCCAATATAACAGTGACTCTGGTTTTATTTGCTTTTATTTTTAAAAAGAATCCTGTGATTTTAGCAATCATTGTAGACCCAGATCAGATGCCGCATTTTGCGGCATCTGATCTGGGTAAATGCCGCATCTGATCAGGGTCTACACTGTTTGCCATAATCCCTTTCAAGGGGCACTAGGCATAAATGAGTTAAGACAGGTGTTTGAAGGGAAATACCTGATATGGCCTATTTAGCAAACTGAAGTAATTTCTTTAGTACAAATTTGCAAACATAAACAGTTGCATTTTGACAATTTTAATAATACCCTGGGTAGGAAATCAATGGACAAATAGGTGCAAATTATAGGCTGCTCTTTTTCGGAATGACTGGTATTAACTGTCATACAAAATGGATAAAAAAACTTTGATATGTTTATTATCAGACAGACCATATAGCTTCAGATACCCTGATCCCAATGAAACAGCTCAAAATGAGCCATCTCATTAGCATCTACACTGTTTGCAGAACCTGGTGAGATCTCATGTTTGCCATTCTGATAATGTTATTTTACTAAAATTCCTACTGACAACATATAAGGCTAATAGAAACTGCATACAAACTTTTTAACCCTTGTCCTGCTGAATATTCATATATGCCACACCCACTACCGATTATCAACCAATCAGATTACTTGATGCAAATTATTGCAACAAATTCACAATCTGAATGGCAAACAATGTAGATCCTGATCAGATGGCTTCTTCAAACAGTTTAGATCCAGATCAGACAACTTTTCAAGAAGCCATGAAGCCATCTGGTCAGGATCTACAGTTTGTAAATTGAACAAATGCATTATATCAAGTAATTTGATTGGCTGATAGTCAGAGATGGGTGTGACTAAATTTATTTAGCGGGATAAGGGTAAATAAGATCCCAACTTTTGCAGACAGTGAGCCAGAAAAACCTAATCACAAATAAAGGGGAATATGAACATCAACAATATATCATATTTTTTAAGATATAATAGGGCTTGAGATTTTGTGTAAATTATCTGGGCATATGATTCACATGAAATGTCAGGATTTAGTTTTTCTGAAAAAATAATTTAAAACAAAAGTAAATTTACCATCTACTCAAAAAACTTCTGAGGTGCTTGAAGCTTAAGGAGAATGGGAACATCTGGCAGATTTTCACCATTTTTCAAAGGGAGACAACTTTCCAGGACTTCCTGTTCTCTTTTCTATTAGCTCTGTCCCACAGAAAAGGGGGCCAACTCTTAAAGGAAAGAATTTGCTCGTCAGGAGCAAATTCTTTCCTTTAAGATTTGACCCCTATTTACATGGGAGACAAAAATACTTTTGCAGGAGTTGCCTCCCCTGAAGGTGTACCCATTCCTCTTAAGAAAGGCATTTGTTGAGGAAGTTTTGATTTGTTTGATTTGAGGTTTAACGTCCCCGCCAACACTGTAAAGGTTATTTTGCTTCCAATTTTGTGGGACTTTTACCCGACATTGAGATGAAATGACATCTCAAGCCCTGTCGCCCAATGAAACCAATAGGGTTTATTAGCATGGACGGTCCGCCTCGCACCGTGGTTCCTGGACAGGCTTAGATCCTCTAAGCGGTTTACCAGTACTAGTGTGCGGGCCGCCCGGATTCAGCTCTGCGTGGAAGCATCATGTAGCCCAAATATTTCTTCAAGCCACTATGTGCGGGGGCGGTTGTTGAGGAAGTAAGGCAAACTGGAAACTTTTCCTTATAAATAAAGCACTTTTTTTTTATGAATGAGGAAATACAGAAGAATATAACAGGTATTTTCTCTTAATGTTGATGAGTCAGTGGAAATGTTTAATAATGGTGTCAAGGTGGTACTAGCCACAACATATATGAAGACTTCTGAGAACGAAAACACCAAAGTCTCGGGTTATCTGCTGATCAGCCCAAGGCCTCCACTGTTTTGCACAGAAGTGGTTCTAGAGGAAGGTGCAGAAAGTGAGCTAGAAGGTTATGATACATTGGTGTGACCACTCAAAGCATATATAGTAAGAATCCTTTTTGCATGGCGGAACTGCTATCACTAAGGCAAGATCAAGGTTTTAGTGTGACCACAAGAATGTGTAGCAGATATATAAAGGTACTGGTAATAGACTAGTGGTTTTGACCCATATCCTGCTGTTCACAACAACCCCTACCTTTGCAAACAGTGTAGATCCAGATCAGATGGAAGCCATCTGATCAGGATCTACACTGTCATTCAGTTTTTGAATTTGAGTGAAATTATTATAGCCTGTAATCTAATTGGCTGGTAGTCAGAAATGGGTGTGGCTAATTTAAATATTAAGCAAGATAAGGGTTAACAGGCGGCTGGTTAAGGAAAATAGTACCTTTCAATGTCAGGCACCTCACGTTACACGTGCATGCTAATAACAGCAGTAAGGCTTGATGTTTCTTGTGAAAATTAGAATAATGTTGACAAACTCTGTTTTATTCAAATTATCTGCAAAGTGACATAGTCTGAATGAAATGTCCTATTTTTAGTCAAAAAGCCCCCTAAGGAAGACAATTTGGATGTCTCCATTGAGAGACAAAAGTCAAGCCTCATTCAGTTCAAGATATTCTTCCTGTATTTATACTTTGGGTAATTCACTGTGTATGATTGTTTTGTGGGGTAATCTATTGAATAAATTTGTTTAAACTAAATAGAAACAAACTGAGTTACCAGTGGAGGAAACGTTTCCAATAAGATGTCAAGCTCTATTTGAAATTAAGTCCAATATGAAAGTATTCAACTGTTGATTTTGTTGCATTATTGTCGCCAAGCTAAGGCTAAAGGTCTAGAGTATCTTAACTATTTTGATCTTCTTGTCATCATAGCAATGCTACTAATAGGGGGCATAGAGAAAAACCCCGGACCATTAGATGAGTCTTTGAATTCATCGACCTCTGAACCTACTTTTCGAGAAATTACCCTCAACAGCAAATTTTCTATTGTTCACTATAATATTCAGAGCCTAACTAACAAAGTAGACGTTATAGAGTCTGAATTACGAAATTTTGATGCTATTTGCCTCACGGAAACATGGTTAGATAACAGAGTACCTAATGAATCAATAAAAATAAATGGATTTAGCTTATATCGTCGTGATCGCATGGGAGATAACCATGGAGGCATTTGTGTATATGTGCGTGATTCTATTTTTTCCCGTAGAAGACCTGACCTTGAACTTCCGCAAATTGAATGTGTATGGGTTGAAATTTGTATTCATAACAGGAAAGAGTTGTTGGGTACGTTTTATAGACCTCCTAATTCAAATAACGCAATCTACACATGCATTGAGGACTCATTCGGGCTAGCATTTGATACTAATATTTCAAATGTAACAATAACAGGAGATTTTAATTTTGATGTATCAAAACAAACGTCCCATAGGAAAATTAATGATTTATGCCAGCATTTTAACTTGGACCAAATTATAACTGAAACCACGCACTATACAGAGAACTCCGAATCAATTATTGACCTATTTATGGTGTCAAACAAGAACAGGGTTGTTCTGAGTGGCGTTGGGGAGCCCTTTCTTGATCAAAACATAAGGTATCACTGTCCTATATATTGTGCATATAATTTTAACAAAATCACATCCCCAACTTACACAAGACAAATTTATTTATATCATAGAGGCGATTACCAAACACTTTCCCGCAAACTAAATGAAACCAACTGGAATTCACTGAAGGACGACGATGTAGATATCTATGCTAAAAATGTAACCGATGTGATCTTGAATCTTGTAAACAAACATATTCCGAATAAAACGATACATATTCGCAAATCCGATCCACCATGGCTGACTAATGATATAAAGAAACTTATGAGAAAACGTAAACGCCTATATGATAAGTACAAAAGAACAAAACAAGAGCAAGATTTTAATAAATACAAACAAGTCAGAAACCAGGTAACTTCCTTTATTCGAAGAGCTAAAGACGATGAACTCAACAAATTAAAGAATAAACTTAAAGATCCCAATATAAATCAAAAGGATTGGTGGAAAACATTAAAAAATTTCATTAAACCAGAACAACAATCTTCTATACCTCCACTGAAAGCCGATAACATTATTATTTGTGACGACAAAGAAAAAGCCGACCTACTTAACGATTTTTTTACACAACAAACAATTTTGGATGAAGTTAACGCGTCCTTACCACAAGCAACAAATACAACACACAACAAACTCGAGTCTATTATTATTACAAGAGAAGATGTGAAATCTATACTTTCGTCACTACCCACAGGCAAGGCGACAGGCCCTGACCTTATTGGTAATAAAATTCTCAAGGATCTTGCCGAGCCTCTAACATCCCCTCTAAAAGATCTTTATAACTTCTGTCTTGAGAAGGGTAGATTTCCAGCTATGTGGAAACAAGCCAACGTTACTCCTATTTTCAAAAAAGACGATCCTTCCGAAGCGTCCAACTATAGACCAATATCTCTCCTTAGTACTATTGGAAAAGTTCTTGAAAAAATCGTTCACAAATATATTTTTAACTTTTTTCGAGAAAATGCCATAATAACGCCATTACAGTCTGGCTTTGTACCGGGTGATTCTACTGTAAACCAGCTAACTGATATGTACAATACTTTCTGTCAAGCTCTAGACGAAGGCAAAGAAGTAAGAGCAATATTTTGCGATATTAGTAAAGCCTTCGATAGAGTTTGGCATAAAGGCCTTCTGTATAAACTTTCTTCTGTTGGCATTTCTGGACAGCTCCTCCAATGGTTTTCAGACTATTTAGAAAACAGAAAACAACGTGTTGTCTTACCTGGAACAGCTTCGAGCTGGACTTCAATTAAGGCTGGCGTCCCTCAAGGTTCTATTCTCGGTCCTCTCCTTTTTCTAATTTATATTAACGATATTGTCGAGGATATTCACTCTTCTATCAGACTCTTTGCTGATGATACAAACCTTTATATTATTGTTGATGATCCTGTTGATGCCGCTGATAAACTAAATACTGATCTCTCTAAAATTAACGAGTGGGCTAAACAGTGGCTCGTCAAGTTCAATCCATCTAAGTCGGAGTCAATGGTATTTTCCAGAAAAAGGTACAAGCCTAACCATCCTCGAGTCTTTATGAATGAAACCCAGATAAATGACGTAACATCTCATAAACACCTTGGTGTTGTATTTTCCAATGATTGTACATGGCATGAACACTTAGAGTATATAAAAACTAAAGCATGGAGCCGTATAAATATCATGAGAAAACTAAAATTTAAACTCGATAGGCACTCGCTTCAAACAATATACTTTTCTTTTATTAGACCATTACTTGAATATGCGGACGTCGTTTGGGATAACTGTACTTTGTATGAAGTTAACGATTTAGAGAAAATACAAAACGAAGCTGCTCGCATCGTCACCGGTGCAACAAAACTAGTCTCTATAGAAAGTCTTCATAATGAAACCAAATGGGAATCATTAGCATCACGTAGGAAGAAGCACAAACTACAACTGTTTTATAAAATGCAAAACGGCTTGACTCCTGACTATCTTTCTTCACTGGTACCCGCCCCAGTAGGTAACAATTCTACTTACAACTTACGTAACGCACGAGACCTAAGTACTGTACAAGCACATTCTCAACTCTATTATAAATCCTTCCTTCCATCAGTTGTACGAGACTGGAATGGACTGTCTGAAGAAATAAGAAATTCGCCAAGCCATGTCTCCTTCAAAAGACAACTTGATCTTAACCTGGCTTCTTTGCCGAGGTACTTCTGTAACGGCAAGAGGACAGGTCAGATTTATCACGCTCGTCTGAGAATGAGATGCAGGTCTCTCAATCAACATCTATTTTCAAAAAACATTATTGAAAGCCCACTTTGCGTCTGCGGAGCTGTCGAAACTACTCAACATTTTCTATTTTCCTGCACACGATACACACATCTACGACAAGATCTCTACACTGAAATACAACCAATATGTCAGCCGTCTCTTGACGTACTTCTGTTTGGAAACCACGAATTATCGGATTCGAATAACAAGCAGATATTCTTAGCCGTTCAAGAATTCATAATCAAAACTAAACGATTCGTAGTAAACTTATAAGCTCCTGTAGTTAATATAATCCTATTATAAATAACCATATCTACTAATAGTATCATTAATAGTTTCCTTTACGACAGGATTCGTGCTATACTAGACCTCTAGCTTAACTTAGCCAGACAAGCTAAATGTGTAACATAAGATGTCACACTATCTACATTCATCTATTGTATTTTACATTCCATGTCCCCCGTGGAGCCAATCCAGCTAGACGCTAGGAATAAGTATCTAGAAATGAGTTTAACAAGAATATCTATAATAATATTATACGTCATTTTCACTTGTTCTGTATTATCACAAGTCATAACGCTACTATTGTACATTGATGTTTTGTAAAAATGGGAGACAGAGTTCCATAAGTCTTTCGACTTTCTTCTGAATCCCATTGTATAATATTGTCTTTGTTGATTTATCTGTATGTATGTATATCATGTATTATACAAATAAATAAACGTTTAAACTAACTGTTGATTTATTCTAAATTTCAAGTTAGGTATGAGGGCAAACACTGATTTTGTTTGATTTGAGGTTTAACATCCCTGTCAACACTGTAAAGGTCATTTTTGAGACATTGCTTCCAGTTTTGTGGGACTTTTACCCGACATTGAGATGAAATGACTTCTCAAGCCCTGTCGCCCAATGAAACCAATAGGGTTTATTAGCATGGATGGTCCGCCTCACACCGCGGTTCCTGGACAGGCTTAGATCCTCTAAGTGGTTTACCAGTACTAGTGTGCGGGCCGGATTCAGCTCTGCGTGGAAGCATCGTGCAGCCCATATATTTCTTCAAGCCCCTATGGGCGGGGGCGGGGCAAACACTGATTAAACAGTATACTGAAAAGGAGACAATTTAAATGGAAGTTTTAATATTTTCATAAAAAGACATTTGGAAATGATAACAAAAACAACCAAGCATATTTCAGTAAGTCCACCTTTGGAACTGTTCAAAAGTGGTCTTAAAGACCACTATTGGACGGTTCCAAAGATGGTCTCTTACTAGAGAAACACATGGTGTAGAAAAACACAATGCAAGAGAAAAACTGACTTTTGAATTTATTTTTAAAGGCAGAATTAGTGTCTTAAGAGCAGATTTTCAACAAACTTTAAAATGGTATATTCTAGTGAATTTGAAAGACTTATCCTGCTGAAAATGACAACCCTACCATTGCAAACAGTGTTGATCTGAAGAAGTTATCTGATCTGGATCTATACTGTTTAAGATCTACACTGTTTGTCGTGCAGTTTGTGAATTGAACAAATGCATTATGTAAAGTAATTTGATTGGTTGATAGTCAGAACTGGTGTGGTTTAATTTATTCAGCAGGATAATGGTTAAGATATATGCATAAGAATCACCTGCTATTTTATTTACCTTTCATGACTTCGAGATCTGCTTCCATCTATTATCATCATTATAGAATTTCAACTTGCAAGCTCTTGCTCAGGCAGTAGCTGAAAATGATCACGATATTTGAGCCATAAAATGTTCCAGTGCTGTGTAAAAAGCAAAACGTATGGTTGGGATTGCTTTATGCAGTATTTTGCAGTAAGTTTGGTTTGAAGTTTAATGGCCCAATCAACACTGTCCAGGTCATGTTGAGCTGATAAGTTTACCTAACCACTTTTCCTGGGCAGCCTAATACATAAGCAGTGCACTCTTTTGCCAGCAACTGATCAGACGGGAGAGAATGACTGTGTGTGTGTGTGTGTGTGTGTGTGTGTGTGTGTGTGTGTGTGTGTGAATTCGGTTTTAAAGTCGTTGTCAACAATTTTTCAGTCATATCACGACGGTGTCTGGTTGCGACAGGGAGCTCAATGCTCACTTTTATAGTGCTGCCTCACTGAAGTATCATGTCCCAGACACATTAAATGATACCACACCCAGTCACATTATCCTGACACTGGGTCGACCAGTCCTAGCTCTACCCCGTAAATCTGAGTGCCAAGTGAGGAGCAGCTAGTACCATTTTTAACGACTTTGGTATGTCGCGGCCCGGGATCGAACCCGTGACCTCCCGTTCCCCAGAGCGGACACTCTACCAACTGAGCTATCGGGGCCGGTGGAGAATGACAGTGTAGAAAATATCTCATGATCAATATCCACAAAAGGATGTTGACCCGAAGGGAATTAAAACGGTAGCCGGACAAAATCCCCCCCCGGACAAAATCCCTCCCGCTCATTTTTGTATAGGTGGACAAAATCCCTCCCATGTTTTATGCAACTAGGACATAATCCCTCCCACTACTTTTTACAAGGTGGACAAAATCCCTCCCATGTTTTTTGCAAGGTGGACAAAATCCCTTCTAAAAATGTTCCAACTGGGACAAAATATATGTATGACTACCAAGAACATATAAATTTGCCTAGTCTGATATGAGTCTTCACAATCCACCTGAAGAATGTGAAGACCCTGATCAGACTGTGAATGTGTCCATGCTAATCTGAATTTTGGCTGGATTCAAAGGCAAATTATTGGTTTTGTCAAACAGTGGTCTGTATATGTATATGTGTTAAGAAAATATGACAAAATGTGTGCTATTACCAAAACATGAAAATCCTAAAGACAACAGCAAAAATAGATAACTCTTGTACATATTGCTGATGACTTTTATTATGTCTCCCCCGAAAATTCTTTTTTTGGAGAGACATATTGTTTTCCCCCTGGCGTCTGTCTGTCCATCTGTCACACATTCGTGTCCGCTCTATAACTTGAAAACCGTTCGAGCTATCGTCACGAAACTTAGCATAAATATAAATCAGCAATAGACGACGTGCAGTGCGCAAGAACTATAACTCTCGCATTTATACTTTTTGAATTATCTCCCTTGGAAGTTTGTTGGCATGTATATTTGTATGGACAAATCGTGTCCGGTCAATAACTTTCTTATTTTCAGATGGATTTTAAAATTACTTGGCAGAAATATTAACAACCATGAGACGATGTGTGGTGTGTATCAGGCAGGTCAGTACCTTGAAGGTCAAGGTCATACTTAGAGGTCAAACGTCAAAAAAGGGGCCTTTCATTGTTTTGTGAATAACTTTCTTATTTTGAGAGATGGCGGGAGGGATTATGTCCTAGTTGCAAAAAACATGGGAGGGATTTTGTCCACCTTGTAAAAAGTAGTGGGAGGGATTTTGTCCACCTTGCAAAAAACATGGGAGGGATTTTGTCCACCTATACAAAAATGAGTGGGAGGGATTTTGTCCGGGAGGGATTTTGTCCTACACTCAATTAAAACCCATAACTTTCTGATCACCAGTCTGAAGGGTATCTGACTGAGCCACTGGGGCTGGCATGTTCTTCAGAAAGTGAGGCATTAGAGCCTGCATATGAGCATATATGTCTACCACAGAGTGGGTCAAACTATAAAAATTTTACAAGTTTGTACAGTACATGTAATTAGCTAGATTTTCTGCCACTTTTATGTTTGATTTTCTACAAACTGAGCCCCTCAGAAAAAGAGTTTACTCTTAAAGAAAGAATTTGCTTCTTGGGAGCAAATGCTTTCCTTTGAGAGTAGACACTATTTTTTTAATTGGTTTTACAGCCCTTTTAAGATTATTTCACTTATTTCGAGCTGATCATTTGATCAGAGATGGGCAAAAACTGGTGAAAAACCACTTGACAGTTGCAGAACTTGGCCTCTCACATCTGCCCCGAGCTAGAGACCCCTATTTAATAAAGGGGATATAAGAATGAAAGAGTTGCTACCCCTGGATATGTATCTTTTCACCTGAAAAGTCACCATGAGTCACCTTGTTCAAGTTCAAGATATTCTCTTATTAACACATAATTACTCAAGATTTTGCATAATGTATTAACAGAAATATACATACAAAGAATGATAGATAGTGATGTTTTAATTCATAGCTTGACAACAATAACAATCAGTATATATGTACAGTGAGTCAGTGATTAAACTTAAACATAATACAATGCCGCTTGTCACCTTTTGATCAAGGACAAAAAGTGACCACAAAAATTTTGGTAATCAGCATGGGGTTGTTGAATTTAAATCTCTATCTTCATGAATGAAAGGTCAAAGAAGTACAACTTATTCTGACTAAAGAACTTTCGCTTGCAACCAGTAAACGCAACCTGAACAGAGCATTGAAGCCTTTGAGGCTGATTGTTTTGTTTGTTTGTTTGATTTGAGGTTTAACTTTGTCAACACTGTCATTTTGGGGATGTTGCTTCCAATTTTGTGGGACTTTTACCCGACGATGAGATGAAATGACATCTCAAGCCCTATCACCCAATGAAACCAATAGGGTTTATAAGCATGGACGATCCGACTCGCACCGCTTTGCCTGGGCAGGCTAAGATCCTCTAAGTGGTTTACCAGTACTCGTGTGCGGGTCGGATTAAGCTCTGCGTGGAAGCATTGTGCAGCCCATATATTTCTTCAAGCCCCTATGGGCAGGGGCCGTGAGGCTGACTGTAAACAAGGAATGGTGACCAGAGGACAATTGTTGAAAACTGTGGATATTATTTAACCCTTGTCCTGAGGAATATTTATATATGCCACACCCACTACCGATTATCAACCAATCAGATTACTTGATGCCAATTATTGCAATAAATTCACAATCTGAATGGCAAACAATGTAGATCCTGATCAGATGGCTTCGTCAGAAGCCATCTGATCTGGATCTACATTGTTTCAAAGATAAGGCATATCCGGGATTAGCAGGACAAGGGTTAAATGCAAATTTCAAGAGAACCGTTTGATAGCTGTTTAAAGGGGCAAACTTTCAGTTTACACCCAATATTATACCCAGTTAACATGCTGAACACCTCTAAATTGACACGAAATCACCCTGGAAAATGTTTTTCTCTGTGATGATGGCTGACGCTTTGAAACTGTGTTACAAATTACAATTTAACCCTTTTTGTACCAAATGGAATCTTCCTCCTTATATACAACAGGAGTTCATTTCAAAAATTAGGGGTGTCAGGCTGTGTTTTCGTTAAAATTGATTAGGAAAATGGCTGAAATTTTTGCGAACAGTAGAGGCCCTGATCAGACGCCGCGTTCTGCTGCGGCGTCTGATCTGGGCCTGCACTGTTTGCCAGGGTAATAAATGGGTTAAAGCATGAAAGAAACAGAAAATTTGAATTTTTATTTCACTCATGAACACCAAAAGAAGTATTTCTGCTCGTGGCTTCGCCACTCGTGAAAATATTTCTTTTGGTGTTCATTATACTTCTTTCAGTGTTCATTCGGTGAAAAGAAGCCTCTGTGGTGTAGTGGTTATGCTACTAGCCTGATAAACCCAGGATTGCAGGATCGATCCCGGGTTTTCCCCGACTTTCGGATGAGTCTTTAAACCGAGGTCCCGTCTCCGTATGACCAGAGCTGTTGGTGGGACGTAAAACTGAAACACACACACACACACATCATTTGGTGAAATAAAAATCAATCTTACACTGAAAAAAAAAAATCAAATTTTCTCTATGTAATTGGCAGTTAAATGTTAATGAACACCTTTGTTAGCATTATGATAACACACCTGTGAGACAATGCATTCCATTGTATCTCTTTTTTTTTCAAGGAAATTTGTGATATTTTTCTTATATATCAAACATACGTTGTGGGTGCTTGTTAGAACCGCCTCACAGAGGTGGTTCTAACCCATAACCTGTCTTGGAGCAGGAATATGAAAAATAATGTATACTCCTGTAAACTCTAGTTTTCTCGATTTAGAAGCACATGGATTTGCACAACTGATCCCAAGATCAAGATTTTGAAATTCTTAGTCAAATTTTACTGTCTGTTGCTGAATCTTTTTTTTTTTGCAAGTCCCCGAAAAAAAAGGAGTTTGAAAGAATGCAGCTGACAAAAAAAAGACACACTGATTGACCAATCAGAGACCTAGTTTCAATTACAATAAGAGTGGGGTCATTTAATTATTCAGAAGTTACATACTGGGGTGTGAATGATGACTAAATCAAATTAAATCAAATGGCTGAACAAAAAGAACCACAAAAATTTAGAGAATTTTAGAAAAATGTAGCTTTCCAGTACATGTACCTTGGAGGTTAAACCTTTAAAGTACCATGTTAGTTTTTTCAGCAGAAGCCAGCTGATCAGGAACTACACTGTTTGTCATGTATTTTGTGAACTGAACAAATATAACACATCAAGTAATTTGATTGGCTGACACTCAGCAATGGGTGTGGCTTAATTATTAATTTATGCAGTGGGATAAGGGTTTAACCCTTAAAAATGAACATTACTGAAGCTGAAAACATTTTCTTTTTTTTTTCATTATTTTTTCTTTCAGATAAAATAAGGTTGGACATTTCAAGTGAAGCATCTGTTTGTCGTAAATGTCAAGCCTTATTTGGTCAAGATTGAAATGAAAAACAAAAATAGTTATATTGTCAGCTGTAAGGTAAAATGGTTTCCAACCTTGAATTGCCATGATGAAGCAAAAACTTATGAAAATATTCCTAACCCTTGTCCTGCTGAATATTTAAATATGCCACACCCACTACTGATTATCAACCAATCAGATTACTTGATGCAAATTATTGCAACAAATTCATAACCTGAATGAAAAACAATGTAGATCCAGATCAGATGGCTTCTGAAGAAGCCATCTGATCTGGATCTACATTGTTTGAAAGATAAGACATATCTGGCCTCAGCAGGACAAGGGCTAAGGAGACAGAAAACAACATTATAAATAAATCATTCATTTTTCACATTTGTGATGCTAGTTCTAAGAGAGAGAGAGAGAAAGAGAGATTTCGAGAAGATCATTAATCAGAGGTGGGCGAAAACCAGAATACTGGGAGAAAATCAAATGACCTTCCATTGCAGAACTTGGCATCACACATATGGCCCCAAGCCTCGGCCGGAGCGAGGCTCGAACCACAGTGCTGGAAGACCTAATGATTAAGAGTCAGTGCTCTTCCACCAGGCCAAGAAGGCCCGTAGAGATAGAGAGAGGGAGAAAGTTTGTAAAACACTAGTTTTTTTTTTTGCAGTCAAAGGGACAATACTGCTGTAACAACAGACAGTATTGTTCCCTCAAACGCTAGTCTCTCTCTGACGTGTTGGGTCCAAATAATACATCTACACAATGTCAATAATTCCAAAATAAAGAAGTTCTGCTCTCATATTTTTGGTTTTGTTTTTGGCATATACATGTACATGTATTTGTTGTAGAAGACAATTGAATAGCTAGAAGGAAATTATTGTCATATATTTGCAAAAAAATCCTTCCCTGAGAGAGGGTGAGAGAATGGATCAGGTTGAACCCAACTGAGGGCAAGGGTAGTTGGGCGTGGTAGCTCAGCGGCTGAAGGCTGTGCGCTTGCCTCTCACGCTGAGGTCCCGGCCTCAATCCACAGTACTTTTAGCAAGGATAAATTTTTCTCTGTCCAAACCTGCTCCATTAAGGGGCTCTTACACTGTCACGACTTTGACCACGATTGTCCACGACTGTCCACGACCAATTGGGACCATGAAAATCGTGGCAAATCGGGGCATACACGGTTCCGATTTCACTACCCTACGAATACTCACGACATTGCTACGACACTTCTACGAACAATCACGATTGCTGTACGATAATGGAGCCGATTTACAACGATCCTCTACGATCGACTACGATGTCTTACGATCCTCTAGGATTCTTCTACGACTGCACCACGATTGCTTCAAGATATCAGACGATCATACACGATTTCTCACGATCCCTGCAAGACTGCTCTACGACCAAGGCACGATGATCAAAGACTCGGTACGATCATGGAGGATTCGATACGATTTACTCACGATTAACCAAGACTTCTCCCGATTCGTCAGGATTTATAACGATCTGGGTATATAAAAGTGTTCATCAAATGCACAGTGTCATTCAGTTTCAACCATTTCTGTAGAGAGCATCTGAAGAAAATGTTTTTGCAGCCAGGTCAAAAGCTTCTGTATCTTCAAAATTTAGTTCAGCTCGAACAAGACATGATCTAAAATGACATTGCAATGGCTGAACAACTGGAGGTGCAGAGGAACAGGAGGGACAGGTGACAGTTGACCATAGTTGCTTGGGTAATTATATGTAGAAAGTTTTACGTAGAGAAAGTAGTGCGTTCGACGTAGCGTCGGGATAAATCGTACTAGCGTCGTCATCAATCGTAGTGCATTCCTGGTGAATCTTGCATTGTCGTGAGCAGTCGTCATGATATCGTAGTAGATCGTACGGCAGTCGCAACGGAATCGTAGAGGCATCGTAGATGATATTGTCTCGTCGTAGCACAATCGTGGTAGAATTCAGTCACGATTATTCACGATTGGCCACGATTACCACGACGACGGCTCACGACTGACCTACGATTTCCCTACGACCGCTCTACGATTTGAAAAATGATGCCGACTCGTCACGAATGTTTTGAACATGTCCAAAACAGTCGTGATCACTCCCGAACTATCACGATCAACCACGATTCCTCAAAGTCTCTGCCGACTTCTTTACGACGTTGTTCACGATTAACCACGATTTAAAAAATCGTGGGGAGTCGTGGCCAAAATCGTGACAGTGTAAGAGCCCCTTTAGCATCATTTGCTGGGATGTATACCACAAAGTGTGCCATCCTTCAGAGCAAGACATTAACTGAAGGCCCCCGCCATCCCCTGTGCAGAATATAAAGATTCCTACTACAATTACATCACATGAACAAGTCCGTGAAATGAACACCCCCAAAACCCCACTGGGGTTTACAGGGGTGTACATTATTTTTCTTTTTTTCTGCTCCAAGACATAGGTTGTGGGTACTCGTTAGAACTGCCTCATTGAGGCAGTTCTAATGAGCACCCACAACCTACATTCACAGTATAAATAAGAAAGAAATCACTGATTTTCATCAGAAAAGTAGCCATTTAGGACATGTGAAAAAATGCACTATGTGGCACGGGTGTGTAATCGTAATGACATGATAGCTGTCTAGGCTTTCATCCTGCAAGTCTGGAGTGAAATTGTTAAATATGACTGACCTCATCATCAGTAATGATCAAATATAGCATATAAAGGAAGGGCTGGTTATGAATTTTGTAGTGAATTTATATGAGGCAACTGAAGTGCTGACAATGCAGTTTTATTAATCTTGAGATATAAAGCTTCCTTGCAATATTGTGGTTTGAACTATGAAACTGTATTCAAGCAAGAGTCTGTATTCACTTATATTGTGTATGATATGCAAGTTAACCACAACATCAATCAACTGACATATAACCACAAAATTTGGTAGTTACCCATGAAATTCGGTTAATGGTTACATTAACTACCACACCAATAGTAGTATACTCAACAGATAAAAAAGTGTGACAATAGCTTTCTCACTTACTCGGTTGCCTTCGAATTTTACCGTTAGGTGAGGTTGAATCTGATGATGTCTTGCGACAATGACGTCACACCAAAAAAAATGTTGCTAACAGTTTATATTCTGATAAAATGCAATATATTCTGATAAAATCCATTATCTGATACTAAAACTAATGATAATGACACAAAATATTATACAGTAAAATTCCTATATTAAGACCACCTTTGGGACTGTTCCAAAAGTGGTCTATAAGACCACTTTTGAACAGTCCCAAAGGTGGTCTCTGACCAGAGAACACTGTATGCAGAAAACATCAAGAAAGAATATAACCATAGCTTACTAAATCAGCTTTTTAAAGCAGAATTAGTCTTAATTTTAGGTGGTCTTAATAGCGGAATTTCACTGTCTATCAGTGAATGTTGTCCCTTGTTGGGATACTGAAGGTTTTGCAAATGCAAAAGCTACTCCCACTTTCTCAGCAAAAATATTTGCAGATATACCATATTTAATTATAAAAGTTTTAACGATACGTTAACTAACAATGTCATTAGTTTTGAACAACTGGACCTTGATGTTGCGACGATGAGTGATGAGTGAGTGAGTGTTTCTGTTTTACATCCCACCAATAGCTAAGGTCATACGGAGACGGGACCTTGGTTTAAAGACTCATCCGAAAGTCTGGAGAAGCCCGGGATCGAACCTGCGACCCCTGGTTTACAAGGCGAGTAGCGTAACCACTTGACCACGGAGGCTTCTGGATGAGTGATGAACAGTGTAGACTCTGATCAGACACTGCATTTTGCAGGGCCTCATCTGTCTCTACATTGTTTGCTTGGGCCTATCTGTCTGAATACATGACATACATACGTACTCTTGAAATTCCCCTATTTAATCAGTGTCTCATGTCAATAAGTCCAAAATGGTAATGTAACCCCTTTACCATTGTTGACATTTCATCTAAAAGTACACCTACCCTTTCGAACAGTGACAAAAGACTTACCATAATTTAATTTTCTTAGACATGCACTAAACCAACTTCTGTTACCATAATGATCCTAAGTATTGGGACAGAAAGGCTTAACCCTTATCTTGCTGTTCACGACAAGCCCTATCTTTGGAAACAGTGTAGATCCAGATCAGATGGCTTCTGAAGAAGTCATCTGATCAGGATCTACACTGTTTGACATTCAATTTTTGAATTTGTAGGAATAAATTGCATCAAGTAATTTGATTGGTTGATAGACAGAAATGGGTGTGACTTAAATGAATATTCAGCAAGAGAAGGGTTAAGTAAACAGTGCAGATCCAGTTCAGATTGAGCGGCTGATCAGGGTCTACACTGTTTGCAATTCTGTTTTCACTTTTTGGACGCCTTGCTGAATCGAGAAGTACAGCAAGTCCTGAAAGTGTCAGAAGTTTTAGGGTTTTTACGGGAGACTTTTTTATGCTTACTTACTCTTAATGACTTGCAAAGTGTTGGTCTAACCACAAGAATTGCTGTTTTTAGATCTCAAATACAGATGTTATTTTACGCAGACATATCATGATATCAATTATTAGCTTAACCCTTGTCCTGCTGAATATTCATATATGCCACACCCACTACTGATTATCAACCAATCAGATTACTTGATGCAAATTATTGCAACAAATTCACAACCTGAATGACAAACAATGTAGATCCTGATCAGATGGCTTCTTCAGAAGCCATCTGATCTGGATCTACATTGTTTCAAAGAAAAGGCATATCCGGGTTCAGCAGGACAAGGGTTAACATCCACGAAAGTTATTTGAAAAGAATAAAATGCTTGATGTAAGAATATTTATTGGCTGCAGAACATTTTTAGGTGGGGTCGGGGGTGGGGGGATCCATGAAAAAAATGAAAATATTCCTATGCCCTATTCTATTTCCTTTGCCTAAATGTTTACCTCTAGTAGCTCCTGTTTTTTGTTGAAAATTTTGTGAAATATATTTATTACCCAACCTACTATATAAAAAGTTTAATTCATGAGCTATTTTTGAATACTACACAAATTTGCCGTTTTTAGTGATAATCAGGGGGTGATAGAAATGGATATTGATAGGTGATAATGCCTGGTATTTTTGTCTGTTTCAAATGTATATTACCTCCCTGTTGTGCATGCCTAAAGCATGAAATGGGACCCTGTAATTTCTGCCAAAAACAACAACAAAATATGGCATATAGCATGTCTGACAGCGGGGACTCTAAAATCAGACATTGCAGACCCAGATCAGACCACTTTGGAGGAGCAGTCTGATCGTGGTCTACACTGATTAAAACTTCATATTGTGTCTACACTGTTTACTCAAACTTCATATTGTGTCTACACTGTTTACTCAAACTTCATATTGTGTCTACACTGTTTACTCAAACTTCATATTGTTGTCTTCAATGGATGTTTTTTGCAGACCAACAGGTATTTCATGGCCTATTGGGGGATAATATAAGAATCTTATATGGGGTGAGGGGTGGATGGAAAAATCCATCCCGAGGGTCACTGTCCGGCATCACGAGGCTTGTCTAGTGATGCCGGAAAGTGATCCCGAGGGACAGATTTTTCTATCCACCCCTCACACCCATGTAGGATTCTTTTTCTTGCACACCTTTCATTTCTAAATGTGGATTTTAATGCTGCAGTCACTTCGGTAACCGACGTTACCTAACATGCTGTGACGTCAACCTTAACGACGGCGCATATGAGGTCGTATTCAACTAGTGCATTTATCAAACACGCGAGAATATTCAATTTTGGGTAAGACCACCAGGGTTAGAACAGAATTTCTAGCCCAAGCTAAAACTGGATTTCCTTATCTGGTGTGCAAGAAACAAAACTATTACCATGAAGCACCAAGGACACCCTATGCACTATTGCTCGACACTATGCCCCAAATGGCCTTGAAATAACTGTATACTAATTACCAAAATTAACCATTAAGATGCAATATTTGAAAATTTTGTCACATTTTGGATAAAAGCTAAGACTTTTTGTCGAATTGTGGGGAAAATTTTCAAAAATTAGCTTTTTATCCCAAATGTGGGTCAAATTAAAACAAATGCACATTTTATTTTAATTTCGGTCACTGGGAATGTGTCACATTCAGGGGAGGCAACTCTTTCAAACTACCATAAAAATCCTAAACGTTCGGACACCTTGAGGACTTCCTGTAATTCTCCTAAAATTTTAACATACAGTAGAACTTCGATGGCTCGAACACCGATGGCTCGTTCACCATGGATGTGTAGAACCCATTCTGGAGCCCTAGCGAAATCCTATACATAAGAAATAGTGGGGAATAATTAAAGGAGATTTTAGTCTTTTACCTTGCAATGTATGCTGTGTGTACTCATTAGAATCGCCTCGATGAGGCGATTCTAATGAGTACACACAGCATACATTTTCAATATAAAACATCGAAAGATATCTAAAAGTATCTCGTTATGCCTCCTGGCAGTAACCTCAGTGGCTCGAACTACTCCTGTCTCGAACAGATTTTCGAGGTCCCAAAGGTGTTCGAGCCATTGAAGTTCGACTGTAATTTGTTTACAATCCAACAAGGAGTCCAAAAAGGTGCAGAGGGAAAAGCAAACTGTAGACCCTGATCAGACTGTTCCTTTAATTTGATCTGGGTCTGCACTGTTTGCTCATGCCTATCTGTCCAAATACTTAGCATCATTACTGTACTTTTGTTAATTTAGTCAAATGGGTCTACTCTTAAAAGAAAGCACTCCTCAGGAGCAAATTCTTATCTTTTAGAGTAGACCCCTTTTTCAGAGGGGTCAGATTTATCCTAATCAAACGGGGCTCTCTTCAAAGAAAGTATTTGCTCCTTGGGAGCAACAAATTCTGACCTTTAAGAGCAGATCCCTTTTTCAGAGGGGTCCAAATTACAGGAAAGCAAACATGAAGTAATTAAAGTTATCTCCATTACGAAAACACGCCTGTTCATTGTAAATTTAACTGCCTAAAAAAAAAAATTTTCGGATGAAAAATTGTGATATTTTTCTAATGTAGATTGTGGTTACTGCTTAGAACTGACTCAATCAGGGGTAAACCTATTCTCCATGAGACAGATCTAAAGTGAACCCTCAATCTTCATTTTAGAGCAGAAACACGAAAAGTATTGTTCCTGAAAACCTGTTTTACTATATAAAAGTAGGGTTCAATGGGGTCAGAATTATATAGGTATGTTTTCGTGATGCCTTGTGAAAACAGCAGAGTATTAGTCGAGTATTTTCCTCCCCCTAGTATCAGTCCTCTCTATATCTTTCAGATCTGAACCAGAGATTGAAGTACAGGTTCCAGTGCCAATGAAACCATCCACCGCAACCAGCGCCCTCTCAATTGCTCATACTTTCCCGGGTACCAGCGCCCTGATGGGCAGAGCAAGCGGATTTGTTCCCAGTCTTCCAACCAGCAGTTTCGGAATGTCTCTGAGCAGCAATCTAGCTCTTCTTCACCATTCCACCAATCCCAGGCTGCCTGTTAAACTGTATCCATGGAAACCAAACATGTATATTGTGTGAAGTCTTGAGGACTTAAAAGCTCATTATGCTAGTCAATTTTAACTTTAACCCTTATCCCCCTGCATAATTAAGTTAGCCTTTCCCATTTCTGACCTTTAACCAATCAGATTCCTTGATGTAATTTATTCCTACAAATTCACAAATAGAATGTCAAACAGTGTAGATCCTGATCAGATGGCTTCTTCAGAAGCCATCTGATCTGGATCTGAACTGTTTGCAAAGAAAGGGTTGTCATGTACAGCCGGATAAGATGATCTGGATCTACACTTTTTGCAAAGTAGGGGCTGTCGTGAACAGCCAGATAAGGGTTAACCCTTATCTTACCCTTATCTGGCACCTTATCTGGCTGAACCCCAACCTTTGCAAACAGTGTAGATCCAGATCAGATGGCTTCTGAAGAAACCATCTGATCAGGATCTACACTGTCTTTCAGTTTGCAAATTTCAATGAACTTACCATATCAAGTGATTTGATTGGTTGCTAATCAGAAGTGGGTGTGGTTAAACTAATTTATTCAGCTGGATAAGGGTTAAAAGTGCCAAACATAACTAAGCAGCAGCTGACATTCTAATTTTATTTTTATTGTTATTTTGCCTGTAATAAGCACCCAAAGTACAGTCAAGCCTCTTTATACCGACATTCGTTGTATGGACAAAACTTTATAATGACAATTTCAAAGGGATGAATCAAAACCTCTAGCTGAGACAGATAAATGGAAATATTCAAGAATATTGCATTTAATACTCCAAGAAACAAATGTCCACAACATTTGTTTTTTGAATGTTGAGGATATTTGATAGAATCGCCTCACCGATGCGATTCTAGAATAGTCTTAGTTTGTTGGAGTACTTAATGGAAAAGTTCCTTCATTACCTATTAAAATCTTCATTACTGGGATTCCTTATAGTGACAAATTCTTTAGGGGAATGGATACACCTTCAGGGGAGGCAACTCCTGCAAAAGTATTTTTGTGTCCCAAGTCAATAGGGGTCAACTCTTAAAAGGAAGAATTTGCTCCTTTCCTTTAAGGGTAGACCCTTTTTTCAGTAGGACAGAGCTTATAGAAAAGCAAAGCGGAAGTCCAGAAATAAGTCTCCCTTTGAAAAATGGCAGAAAAATCTGGCAGGTGTTCCCATTCCCCTTAATAACAGCAAAACAAATACTGCCATTATAACAAGGGTTATCTGTGGTAAGTTTTTATTTAACAAAACAAAATTTAGCAAAGACATTTACATGCTTCATTAGGCCCTCAAATGTAGATGATCACATGAAATTTCAAGCCTTATTTTCTCTAAAACAACTGCGAAAGTGAGGCTTGTTCTTTCATCTGGATTGTCTGCATGCAATATCATGCCACATTTTCTCTATATGTTAGAAAATATTTAACCCTTATCTTGCTGAATATTCATTTAAGCCACACCCATTTCTGTCTATCAACCAATCAAATTACTTGATGTAATTTATTGCCACAAATTCATAAACTGAATGCCAAACAGTGTTGATCCTGATCAGATGGCTTCTTCAGAAGCCATCTGATCTGGATCTACACTGTTTGCAAAGATAGGGGTTGTCGTGAACAGCAAGATAAGGGTTAAAAAGTCATCTGCTGAAATCATAATTGGCACTTTTTGGTTAATATAATTTCTCCTGCTCTGTAAATATGTACAGAATCGGAACATATATGTACTTACATTTTCATGATCACATAGTTGCCTTAGATGAAGCTTACGGTTAAGGGGTATAGATTTACATTCATAAACAACAATCCGCAAAAGCCTTATGCTTGCAATGGCATACATTTGTAAATAAGCAACATCGATGACCTTGCTTTCAGTGCCATACAGCCATAAACAAGGCTTTGAATACCATACCTCCATAAACACGGAACAGCAGGGCCATACATCTGTAAACATGGAAAAGAAAAAGCCTTGCTTGCAATACCATACATTCTTAACCCCTTGTCTTGCTGTTCACGACAACCCCTATCTTTGCAAACAGTGTAGATCCAGATCAGATGGCTTCTGAAGAAGCCATCTGATCAGGATCCACACTGTTTGACATTCAGTTTATGAAATTGCAGGAATAAACTACATCAAGTAATCTGATTGGTTCAAAGTCAGAAATGGGTGTGGCTAAACTGAATATTCAGCAAGAGAAGGGTTAAACAAGGACCAACACTGGCCTTGCTCAGAATGGAAACCATGCATCAACAAAGAAAAACATTGAGTTGTTTGCAATGTTTATCATTCTTATACAAGGAATAACACTGGTCTTGCTTGAAATACCATAAATCCATAAACCAGGAACAGCACAACACCCACTAATGTAAACAAGGACCAGTGGCCTTCCTTGCAATGCTCAACATCATTCTGTAACCAAGGTGAAACACAGTCCTTGTTTGCAATACCATCTATCTGAAAACAAGTAACAATATTGCCCTTACTTGCAATGTGATACAGTAAACAGTACCCTGGTCTTGCAATGTCATAAATCTGTGAGCATGGAACAACCTTGCTTGTAGTGCTATAGATCAATTAACAAAGAATATTGGGCAATATTGTTCCATGTTTACGGATGTATGATATTGCAAGCAAAACTGTGGTGCTCCTTGCTTATGGATGACTGGCACTGCATTTTGTTTACTGATGCAGTGTATTGCATTGCAAGCTTATAAACATTGTGGGCCAGTTGTTCAAAACTAACGACATCTTCAGTTAACGTATCGTTAAAACTTTGATCATTCAATATGACAAATATGCTGAAATTTTTGCTGAAAAAATGTGGGCAGCATTTTTTTCAGCAAAAATACCAAAATTTTCGATATTGTACTTGCTAGAACAGTTAACAATTTGACCAATAACGAGCTTGTTAAGCTAACGATGCTTTGAACAACTGGACCCTGTAGCCGGCCTCAGTGACTCAGTCGGATGCATGTCTGACTGGTGATCAGGAGGACGCGGGTTCGACTCCCGCCGGGGTCGGCAACATTTTTTCGTGGAGATTCATCATGAAATCTTTTCTACGGTTATTCACTCCCTTCCGCTGATTCAAGAAGGGCAGTTGTCAGTTTCTGGCGAAAGAATGTGCACTGTACTGATTAACCACTTACGTATAAGCATGCCCAGGAAAGTGTTGATAGGTAAACTGACCGGCTAAAAAAAAATGACCTAAATAGTGTTGACTGGGCAGTAAAACTCCAATACAAACAAACAAAACTGGACCCTGTATTGTCTTTTGTCTGTTTTGCATTTGATGTTTATCTTTGGGAAAGTCGAGAACATAACTTTTGATGCAAAAATAACGAAACATGACAGAAATGTAAATATGTTTATATGTATATAAGTACCTAAATTTATTTCTTTTCAGCTAATGAACTCACAAAAATATTAGTTTCATTTTAGCATGTAAACCAAGGACATGAACGAGTTTGTTTTTTTTAGCTCACCTGAGCACGAAGTGCTCATGGTGAGCTATTGTGATCGGTCAATGTCCGTCGTGCGTCGTGCGTAGTGTGTTGTGCGGCGTCAACAATTTGCTTTAAATGCTAACTCCTCCTAAACCCTTGAGCCAATTTCAATAAAACTTTATAGGAATATTGCTGAGGTGACCCTCTACAAAAATAGCTAAAATTGTTCCGCTCCGCTGAACAAGATGGCCACCAGAGCTAAAAATAGAAAAATCTTTAAACGACAACTTCTCCTGTACCTTAAGGCCAATTTCATTCCAACTTTATAGGAATGTTGCTTAGGTGACCCTCTACCAAAATAGCTAAAATGTTTCTGCTCCGGTGAACAAAATGGCCGCCAGAGCTAAAAATAGAAAATTCTTTAAACGACAACTCCTCCTGTACCCTTGGGCCAAATTAATTCAAACTTCATAGGAATGTTGCTTAGGTGACCCTCTACTAAAATAGTTAAAATGGTATTGCTCTGATGAGCAAAATGGCCGCCATAGCTAAAAATAGAAAAACATCGTAAATTTGCTTCAAACACAAACTCCTCCTCAACCCTTGGGCTAATTTGATTCAAACTTCACAGGAATGTTGCCCTAATGACTCCCTACCAAAATAGCTAAAATCGTTGTGCTCTGACAAACAAGATGGCAGCCAGAGCTAAAAATAGAAAAAATCTTTTAAACTACAATTCCTCCTGTACCCTTGGGCCAATTTTATTCAAACTTCATAGGAATGTTGCTTAGGTGACCATCTACCAAAATAGCTGAAAAGATTCTGCTCTGATGAGCAAAATGGCCGCCATAGCAAAAAAATAGAAAAACATCGTAAATTTGCTTCAAACACGAACTCCACCTTAACCCTTGGGCCAAGTTGATTCAAACTTCACAGGAATGTTATGTAGGTGACTCCCTAAAGAAATAGCTAAAATCATTCCGCTCTGACTAACAAGATGGCCGCCAGAGCTAAAAAAAGAAAAATTCTTCAAACGACTACTCCTCCTTTACCATTGGGCCAATTTCATTCAAAAGTCATAGGAATGTTGCTTAGATGACCCACTACCAAAATAGCTAAAACGTTTTCGCTCTGATGAGCAAAATGGCCGCCATAGCTAAAAACAGAAAAACTTTGTAAATTTACGTCAAAACGCGAACTCCTCCTCAACCCTTGGGCCAATTTGATTCAAACTTCACAGGAATGTTATTTAGGTGACTCCCTACCAAAATAGCTAAAATCGTTCAACGTGGCGAACAAGATGGCCGCCAGAGCTAAAAATAGAAAAAATCTTCAAACGACAACTCCTCCTTACCCCTTGGGTCAATTTGATTCAAACTTCACAGGAATATTATGTCATTGACTCCCTACCAAAAAAGCTAAAATTGTTCTGCTCTGACTAAAAAGATGGCCGCCAGAGCTAAAAATAGAAAAATTCTTCAAACGACAATTCCTCCTTATCCTTTGGGCCAATTTGATTCAAACTTCATAGGAATATTATGTCGTTGACCCTCTACCATATTAGCTAAAATAATCCTGCTCTGATGAACAAAATGGCCACCAGAGCTAAAAATAGAAAAACATTGTAAATTTGCTTCAAACTTCACAGGAATGTTGCCCAGGTGACTCCCTACCAAAATAGTTGAAATCATTCCACTCTGATAAACAAGATGGCCACCAGGGCTAAAAATAGAAAAAAAATCTTCAAACGACCGCACTGGGGCCGACCAGTTAAATACATGGGCTTGTATAGGGAAATCCTTTAAAAATTTTCGTCTCTGAAACCGTAGGGCCCAGGTCTTTGATATTTGGTATGAAGCTTCATCTAGTGGACCTCTACCAAGATTATTCAAATTGTAGCCCCTGGGCCAAAAATGCCCCTGCCACAGGGCCCACTGGTTTTACATAGGCTTATATAGGGAAAACCTTAAAAAATCTTCTTGTCTGATATCAGAAGGCCCAGGTCTTTGATATGTGGTATGAAGCTTCACTTAGTGAACCTCTACTAAGATTGTTCAAATTATAGCCCTGGGGCTAAATATACCCCAGCTCCGGGGTCTACCAAGATTTTTCAAATCACAGAGTTGGGGCCAAAAATTGCCCCACCCTGGGACATGCATGTACATATCTTAACTCAGGTGAGCGAATTAGGACCATCATGGTCCTCTTGTTTTAGCATAATGCTTTGAAAGCTAAAGATTGCTTTTAAGTAGTGCATAAAATGTGGTGATGATCCATAAAACTCTGGCTAATACATTTAGCCCTTTTGGTATAGGGTAGGAGTGTAGAATATGGAAATATTCAGCATGGCAAAGGTTAAAAAAGAAACATTCTATACACATGTGCAATTATGTATGTAGTAAGCTCTCAAAATCTTTATAAATAGGGCAAAAACCGAAACAGTCTTTTCCAGTGCCATAAACCGAAACAGTCTTTTCCTGTGCCATAAGCCAAAACAGTCTTTTCCTGTCAGTCTTTTCCTGTGCCATAAGTATTATTTGGAACTAACAGTTAACTACCGTAATGATCCTAAGTATTGGGACAGATAGGACCAAGCAAACAGTGCAAACTCAGATCAGACTGTTCCTGAAGGAGCAGTCTGATCAGGGTCTCCACTATTTGCCATTCGTCTGCACCTTTTGGACCGCTAGCTGGATCAAGAAACATATTTGTTTTTTAGGAGAATTACATCAAGTCCTCACAAGGTATCAAAATTTTTAGGATTTTTATGGTATTAGCTGGTAGAGAGCGTCTGTAGTATGTTCTAAACCAGGATATGAAGAACATTAACTCTTTGAATCGACATGTCATTTTGAACTGACACGTGAGAAAAGAAGCTTTAGCGTTGTCCAATTTATGTTCTTTAACCCCTTTCCTGCTGAATAAATTAATTTGCCGCACCCATTCCTGACTATCAACCTATCAAATTACTGGATATAATGTATTCATTTAATTTTATAAACTGAAAAACAGTGTAGATTCTGATCAGATGGCTTCTTTAGCAGCCATCTGATCTGAATCTACACAGTTTGCAAAAGTAGAGGTACCATACTGATCCAAAGTATTGGGACAGATAGGCCTTAGCAAACAGTGCAAACCCAGGTCAGACTGATGCTGAAGGAGCAGTCTGATAAGGGTCTAAACTGTTTTCCATTCCTTCTGCACCTTTTGGACTCCTTGCTGGACGACGAAACAAATTTGTCAAAATTTTAGGAGAATTACAGCAAGGCTTCAAGGAGTCCGAAGTTTTAGGATTTTTACGGTTATCATGTGACTAGCCAAATAATAGGGCTAGATGCATAATCCTTTGCATGAAGCCACCTCAAGGTCTCTCCTACATGTCTGAGCTCTGGCGAGACTGTGCCCTCTTTTTCCATGCAGTCAAATGTCAGTGACTAGAACACCTTTAACCTTTAACCTGCTGAATATTCAATTAAGCCACACTCATTTCTGACTTTGAACCAATCAGATTACTCGATGCAGCTTATTTCTACATATTCATAAACTGAATGTCAAACTGTGTAGATCCTGATCAGATGGCTTCTTCAGAAGCCATCTGATCTGGATCTACACTGTTTGCAAAGATAGGGGTTGTTGCCTACAGCTGGGTAAAGGTTAAATGAAAAAGACTAACAATGATGGCTGGGAGACTGATGGCTCATTTACCATAGTCAAAGTCAAGAAACTCTCCAGTCCCTCAGGAATTACTCAATATAAGACATAATGAGGTATAATTTAGGAAGATTTTGTTCTTTTAGTTTGCAAATACATGTAGTTTGTGAATACCCATTAGAATCACCACAATGAGGGGTTTGAAATGAGGGCAGATCAAGGTTCAGTCAAACTTCAATGTCCCAAAGACCATGAAAATTTGTTAAACATTGGGGTAGTTCAGGCCACAGAGGTGGTAAGATGGCAAAATAGGGAATAATATTTTCATCTTCCATAAAATAGAGGTATGCTGCGTGTACTTATGCCTGTGCACATGAATTTGAATTACATAAATCACAGAATGCTAAGAGCTCTTTTCTTTGATAAAACAAACTGTCTCTGGACAAAGGAATGAAGCATAGCTGAAAAAAAAAATCACTGCCTCTGGCAGGATTGGAACCCAGGGTTGGGCTCAATGCTCTAACCACTGAGCCAACTCCCTGATGCAGTTGTCAGGGATTGGTTACAAACCTATACGCTAAGCATAATCTATCGACGTAAATAACTGAAGGTATGAGTTGCAGGCTGTTCCATTGTCACAGATGTTGGATATTTCATTCAGTTTCAGAGCAAAAATCATAACAACCAAGTCCTTTTTTCTACATCATAAATAGACTAAAAATAAGGTTGTAATTTTATTTTTTAATAGGAACATTATTTTTGTTCACATTTTTTCGTTCTTTTTACATGTACAAGTCAGTGCAATATATCAACTGTGTGTGCAATATTTTTCCAATGTTTATTTTTTGTATATTTTGTATATTTAGACTGTGATTTTGATACATGTACATTCTGCATACCGGTTCATATAAATGATACCATTCCATATGAACCAGCACACGACAAGGCCTACAATAAGACATGTGCAACCAGCAATGACTCTGATCAGACTGTATATCCACCTTTTATAGCAAGTGATTTCACTTACAGTATTTACCCTAAATATTCAGACACCCCAACTCCTTACCATACTTGTTATAAAAACTTAACGAGTAAAATTTACTATCCGATGTTGTGTCTAAAAATAGCAGGTTGAGGGGCAAACAGTGCAGACCCAGATGAGATGCCACATTCTGTGGCATCTCATCTGGGTTTACACTGTTTGCTAATGCCTGCCTGTCTAAACTAGAGAAAGTGCCCAGTGGGGCACGTATACCCCCGACCAAGGCCATCCCCTTTTAGTGGAAATGAAAATTTGTTTGTAGCATTGAACCTTTCCATATTAACTTTCCATTTAGTCCACTGAGAATAACTATTGCATTTCAACAAATATAGTATAATTTATCATATCCAAAGATGAAACTGCTTGTTTTTGCTGAATAATAAAAATTCAAAGTTTGTTGCAATTTGGAACAATTTTACCTGGAAACAACAAACACAGAATAGGCTGTCATAGAACATTTGCTGAATTAAAGTAGCTGTATAATGACATAATAAAGTAATGCATTTTTTATTATTACTTGCATTTATTATTGTCTGCATTTCAAGAGAAAATATTATGCAAAATTTAACAGTTCTAGTCGCTGTAGTTTCTAAGATCACAAGGACCAATATATAAGCTGACAAATCTGACAAGGGTCACAATATAAAGAAAGAACAAACTAACTAATAATGAACAGATGGAAAGACAAAAACTATAACCTTTGATATACTTTGTATGCAAGGAGTATAATGAAAACAGTTATCAAATCATGACCATATACTATTATGCGATGTATACATGTGAATTTATTCTAATAAATATTGCTTAAACCAAAACAGTTAACACAAAACTTGGACATGATAAAAATGTGTAAGTCCTAATTATTGACCCATAGCCCCACCCAGGGGCTTGACACAGGAGCTTAGATATTCCATATGAAAGTAAATACTATAGCTATATTCTGTACCAAATATGAAGTGAATCTAACATGAGGTTACAGAGATATAAGCAATCAAAAAGGTTTAACACAAAACTTCGACATAAAAGTTGACAAACAGACAGACAGCCCACCCAGGGGCTTGACCCAGGGGCTTAGATATTCCATATGAAAGGTTATGCTATAGAGATATCCTTTACCAAATATGAAAAGAATCTAACATGCAGTTACAGAGATATGAGCAATCAAAAAGGTTTTACACAAACCATTGAAGTAAATGTTGATGAACGGACTGACGGGTGGACAGCCCACCCAGGGGCTTGACCCGCGAGCTTAGATATTCCAAATGAAAGGTAATGCTATAGAGATATCCTGTACCAAATATGAAGAGAATCAAACATGTGGTGACAGAGATATGAGCAATCAAAAAGGTTTAACACAAAACTTTGACGTAAAAGTTGACAAACTGACAGACGGCCCACCCAGGGGCTTGACCCAGGGGCTTAGATATTCCATATGAAAGGTAATGCTATAGAGATATCCTGTTCCAAATATGAGGAGAATCCAACATGTGGTGGCAGAGATATTAGCAATCAAAAAGGTTTAACACAAAACTTTGATGTAAAAGTTGACAAACGGACGGACAGCCCACCCAGGGGCTTGACCCAGGGGCTTAGATATTCCATATGAAAGGTAATGCTAGAGAGATATCCTTTACCAAATATGAAAAGAATCTAACATGTGGTTACATAGATATGAGCAATCAAAAAGGTTTAACACAAAACTTTGACGTAAAGTAGATGAACAGACAAACAGACAGACAGACAGCCCACCCAGGAGCTTGACCCAGGGGCTTAGTTATTCCATATGAAAGGTAATGCTATAGAGATATCCTTTACCAAATATGAAGAGAATTTAACATGTGGTTACAGAGATATGAGCTATCAAAAAGGTTTAACGCAAAACTTTGACGTAAAGGTTGACGAACGGCAGGACAGACGGAAGTACGAACGAACGAACCAACGAACTAACGAACGGACGGAAAGACGAAAACTATATACCCCCAGACATCCTTCGTATGTCGGGGGTATAATAAATATGGTAAATACAGTGTCTCTCAAACTAGAAAGCTCATGCAATCAGCAAAGACTGATCAGACTGCACAGGATCACAGGCGGATCTGTGTCTTTGCAGGGAGCACAAGTGTCATTGTAGGTTTTGTCATTTGCTGGCTTGTTTGTATTTATTTTTCCTTTTATTCTTTCTCTTGAAATGTAAATTTTGAATAAAATTTTCAAAATAACTTCTGCTCTTGCTTATACATCTGCCTATATATAGCTGGATGGTCAACTTTCAGAAAACGACAGCCATTTTGCAATAAAGTCCACTGTAAGTGGGAAGCATACAATGTGAGGGTAGGCAACTCTTCCAAAAGTGTTCTGTTTTTCTTACCAGTAGGAGACTACTACAAAAAGAAAGAATATTGTTCCTTCTTTCCTTTATAAGCAGACCGCTCCTATGATTGGGCTAAGATTACACCATATCAAACTGGTCTACTCAGCTACACAGACTAGTAAGTGTCTTGAAAATATAGATAGCTGGAAGATATAGAATCTAGTGTAGAGACATTGCTCTATTTAAGCAGGATGCAAATTAGTAAGAAAAGGTCACTCCAGAAAGAACACAGCCATCTCAAGTCACCTAAAGAAAGTAAGTGACATGGAGGGACACACAAAAACATCAGATGAAACACTGCAAAATAACCTTGCCTTGGGACGGTCAGTAGCAAAACTACTGGGGGTTGGGGCTGGCTTTAACTCCTTATCTTTCTTATTTCTGTTCTAAAATATAGATTGGGGGGTGCTGGCTTTAACTCCAGAGTTTTTGAAATGTCAACCCTCGTCCTCAGTTCCAGAGCAGTATCAAACATAATAGCAATAACAAACTGATTCGCATGAAGGCTTCCAGGCTCAACAGTGGATCATAATAAAATGCACAGTAAAACAATCATGTATAGGTTAATATAATCATGTATCAGGGTTGAGAACTCAACAATAATCTTACATCAGAGCAGAAGAAAACCACCGGTTAGATCACAGAGGATCTGATCTGCACATTTCTTGTTTGCAAAAGGCAAAAACAGGTTTTCTTATACTGCGGCTGACCTATGTTCAAAAGTCTAAAACAACACAACAACTAGAAATGTGTCAATAGGACACAGATGCTCCAGCCCAGGGGCCCACCTCACCCCCAAAAAATCATGTTGCAACAACAGCTGTCAATGGACAGCATAACTCACCTGGAACAGTGTCCTTGAGGTCAATGGCACAGGTGGGGGTATTGCCGATTCAGCCTTTGCAAAAATAACCATCATCATACCACATATGAATCCTATCCATCAAATGGTTTGGAAAATATGAGCTCTTTAAACTTTAACATTAAAATTTCTAAGTCAGTGACCTTGACCTTGAGGTCCTTTTCAAGGGCAGGGTAATGGCTGAATGAAATTTTCGACCTGTATCACCATTCCAAATATGAAGCAAATCCATTATATGGTTTGGAAAATATGAGCTCTAAAAATCTTTAACATAAAAAATTTCCAAGTCTGTGACCTTGACCTTGACATCAGGGGTGGTGGTATGGCTGAATAAAACTTTGGACCTGTAACTATCATCATACCAAATATGATGCAAATCCATAATATGGTTTAGAAAATATGAACTCTTTAACATACCTTCTATGTCTGTGACCTTGACCTTGAAGTCACATACATAGGTGGGGTATTGCTGTATGTCACGTTGGACCTGTATCTATTATCATACCTAATATAAACCCAATCCATCATATGGTTTTCAAAATATGAACTCTTAAAAAATAATGTTAAAAATTTCGAAGTCTGTGACCTTGACCTTGAAGTCATAGGCATGGGTGGGGGTATTACTGAATAAAACTTTGGACCTGTATCTATCATCAAACCAAATATGAACCAAATGAATCATACAAGATGGCCCAGAGGGCCATGATTCGCTCACATGAATGAGTACATTCTACTTTTAGCTCTGGTGGCCATCTTGTTCGTCAGAGCGGAATGATCTTAGCTATTTTGGTAGGATGTCACCTAGGCAACATTCCTGAGAAGTTTGAATCAAATTGACCCAAGGGTTTAGGAAGAGTTCACATTTGAAGAAAATTTACAATGTTTTCCTATTTTTAACTCTGGCGGCTATATTGTTCATCAGAGCAGGATCATTTTAGCAATTTTCGTAGAGTGTCATCTAAGCAACATTCCTATGAAGTTTGAATGAAATTGGCCCAAGTGCACAGGGGGAGTTGTTGTTTGAAGATTTGTTTCTATTTTTAGCTCTGGTGGCCATCTTGTTCAATGATTTTAGCTATTTTGGTAGGGAGTCACTTGGGCAACATTCCCGTGAAGTTTGAATCAAAATGGCCCAAGAGTTTAGGAGAAATTCGTGTTTGAAGAAAATTAACGTTTTTCTACTTTTAGCTCTGGTGGCCATTTTGTTCATGGGAGCGGGATTGTTTAAGCTTTTTTAGTATTTTAGTCATCTAAGCGACATTCCTATGAAGTTCTGATAAAATTGGCCCAAGGGTACAGGAACAGTTGTTGTTTGAACATTTTTTCTATTTTTAGCGCTGGCGGCCATCTTTTTCGCCAGAGATGAACGATTTTAGCTATTTTGATAGGGAGTCACCTACATAACAGTCCTGTGAAGTATAAATCAAATTGGCCCAAGGGTTAAGGAGGAGTTCGCGTTTTGAGTTTTTCTATTTTTAGCTATTGCAGCAATTTTGCTCAAAAGAGCAAAACCGTTTTAGCTATTTTGGTAGAGGGTCACCTAAGCAACATTCCTATGAAGTTTGTATGAAATTGGCCCAAGGGTACAGGAGCTGTCGTTACAGATATTTTCTATATTTAGCTCTGGTGGCCATCTTGTTTGTCAGAGCGGAACCATTTTAGCTATTTTGGTAGGGAGTCACCTGGGCAACATTCCTGTGAATTTTGAATTAAATTGGCCCAAGGGTTTAGGAGTTCGCATTCGAAGCAAATTTACTATGTTTTTCTATTTTTACCTCTGGTGGCCATATTGTTCATCGGAGCAGAACGATATTGGTAGAGGGTCACAAAAGCATCATTCCTATGAAGTTTGAAT
Organism: Lucinisca nassula; assembly: GCA_963580285.1. NCBI lineage: Eukaryota > Metazoa > Mollusca > Bivalvia > Lucinida > Lucinidae > Lucinisca > Lucinisca nassula. Next base: position 151,540,475 of record OY757017.1, read on the forward strand.
GAAATTATCCCAGGGGTTTGGGAGGAGTAGTCGTTTAAAGATTTTTCTATTTTTAGCTCTGTTGGCCATCTTGTTCATCGGAGCAGAATGATTTTAGCTATTTTGGTAGAGGGTCACCTAGGCAACTTTCCTATGAAGTTTGAATGAAATTGGCCAAGGGGTATGGGAGGAGTAGTCATTTAAAGATTTTTCTATTTTTAGCTCTGGCGACCATCTTGTTCATCACAGCTGTACCATTTTAGCTATTTTGGTAGAGAGCCATCTAGGCAACACTCCTGTGAAGTTTAAATGAAATTGGCCCAAGGGTTTAGGAGGAGTAGTCTTTTAAAGCAATTGTTGACGATGGATGACGGACATTGACCAAACACAATAGCTCACCATGAGCACTTCGTGCTCAGGTGAGCTAAAAACTGGTACAAATACCTTAACCAGAGTCTTAAACAATAAAAATTTCTTAGTCTGTGACCTTGACCTTGAGGATATGGGCATGGGATTGGTATTGCTGAGTAAAACTCTGGACCTATATCTATCATCATACTAAATATAAACCAAATCCATCGTATGGTTTGGAAAATATGAGCTCAAGTTCTACCTGGTACAAATACCTTAACCTGGGTCTTAAACATTAAGAATTTCTAAGTCTGGGACCTTGACCTTGAGTCATGGGTATGGGTGGGGGTATTGCTGCATAAAACTTTGGATCTATATCTATCATCAAACTAAATATAAACCAAATCTATTGTATGGTTTGGAAAATGTAAGTCAAAGTTCTACCTGGTACAAATACCTTATTCTAACAGGAGCACGTAAGTACACACATTTGTACAGAAGGATGTACATTCGTACGCATATACGCATGTACACATAACTGAAACACTTAATGCCCCCGCATCGATGCGGGGGCATAAAAAACATTTAACCCTTCAAATGCCAATCACTGTAATTGCCATCTGCTTTGTTGTCTGTTGGCTACTTCAAGATATTATTGCTAAGCAGTGTTGATCCAGATCAGACTGCTCCTATAGGGTCCACACTGTTTGCCTATTTAGAAAACATAGGTTTGAAAAGTTTGCAAAATGATGCAGCAGACAACTTAAACAGACGACATTTCAAATACAGTTTTTCTTGTTCAGGGTTAATGAGCCATGTTAAGTAAAAATGTGTCCTTGTACATGTGGACTCGGCAAAGACTAAAATCTGTGTTTATGAACACTCTGTCAATATACAGCCTTCGCTTGAATCAAGAAGATTCGGGCTGACAGGCGTTCTTATAGTACTGCATAAGGGAAGACTTTGATCAGACTGCAGATGCAGTCTTTCTTGGCACTTGTCCAAAGACACAGTTTTGCTTGTTGTGGCTTAACCCTCACCAAGCTGAATATTTCAATAGCCTACACTCTTCCCCAATTTTCAACCATCTGTGTTGCACAATTTCATTTTTTTACCATCGATTAGAACAGTAGAGATCCTGATCAGCTGCCTTCTGAGAAGCCAGCTGAGCAGGATCTATTCTGTTTTCAAAGAAGGGTATCTCCAGGTTCACCATGGTGAGGGTTTACGTATCTCCTATATTCCAATTCAAAACAAACCTTTTTTTTTTCATTTTATTGCATTCATGGTATTTAACAAGTATGGTACATAAAATCATGTGAGAATAAATATGAAGTATAAAAGTATAGAAAATCTGATCAGTTACTTTTCTTACAACCTTCATTGTTGATATATTAGAAATAAATATATTTGAGCATAAATCATGCAAAAAGGGACCTTTACAGTATTTGAGGGTAAGAAATATTGTCCTGCTGAATGAATTAAGTTAGCCACACCCATTTCTTATTTTCAACCAATCACATTACTTACTCTAATTTATTCCTATAGATTGTCTAACCGAATGTGGATAATGGTGGATACTGATCAGATGGCTTCTTCTGTATCTATACTGTTTGCATTGAGGGTAAATTGTGGCTCAGCAGGACAATGTTAAAATTTAATGGCCTGCAGGACCACATGCTGAGGACAGCTCTTGAAATTATATTGGCCACAACACAAAATGTGAAAATGAGTCATCAGACATGTGGACTCAACAAAGCCTCGAATCGGTTTGGCTAACCACTCTTGAAAGTACACAGCCTTCCCTGTTGCCTGACCAATGCATTTGTACAGCAAACAATCTGATTAAACTGCAAAGCCATTGGGGCTGGGAGAAATAGATTGGGCTGCATGATATTTCCATGCAAAAATGAAACTGACAGCACATGAGTGCTGGTAAACCAATTAGAAGGTCTAAGCCTGCCCTAGCAAAGTGGAGCGAGTCAGACTGTCCATGCATATAAACCTTATTGGTTTCATTGTACGGCAGGGACTGAGATGTCATTTCATCTTAATGTTGGATAAAAGTCCCACAAAATTGGAAGCCACTTCTCCAATATGACCTAAATAGTGTTGATAGGGACGTTAAACCTCAAATCAATCAATCGATTGCTGTTAATATACACCCTAATTCTATACCCTTGTAAAAAAACTTCCATGATCGAACCTTTAGACACAAATTATCCACATTCAAAGCAACATATCATATTGTGTATTTCAACCCTGGTTCTGCTGAATAAATTAAGCCACACCTGTTTTTGACTATCAACCAATCAAATTACATGATGTTATTTATTCTGTTAAATTCACTAACTTAATGACAAACAGTGGAAGTCTAAATCAGATGGCTTCTGCAAAAGCAATCTGACCTGGATCTTCAGTGTTTGCAATGGTTAAGCTATCCTTCTGCAAGACATGGGTTAACAAAAGATTTTGAGCTGACAAATTCATCGGACACTGAAAACCCTACAAAATCCTAAAAGTAAGGAAACCTTGAGGACTTGCTGTATTTTTCCTAAAATTTTAACAAATTTGTTTCATGATCCAGCAAGGAGTCCAGAAGGTGCAGAAGAAATGACAAACAGGAGCAGTCTGATCTGGGTCTGCATTGTTTGCTTAGGCTTATCTGTCCCAATACTTAGGATCATTACTGTAGTGTATTGGCAGACAGTGACAGCCCGATGACAAAATCATGAAATATAGAAACCGTAACATTTTAGTAATGTACAGTTGTGTGTGTGTAAACAGCAAAGGTCCTGACTGCACTGTGTCAGCAGTGTCCTAGGCACAGTTCTTTAAAGCTATGTGGCTTTAAGCCTTAATATGCCAATCGCAACAAAGGTTATTTGCTTTCTCCGCTGGATACTTAAGGGGAATGGGAATACCTGGCAGATTTTTCCGCCATTTTTCAAAGGGAGACCACTTTTAGGACTTCCTGTTCACTTTTCCATAAGCCCTGTCCCACTGAAAAAGGGGTCAGGAGCAAATTCTTTCCTTTAAGATTTGACCCCTATTGACATGGAAGACAAAAATACTTTTGCAGGAGTTGCCTCCCCTGAAGGTGTACCCATTCCCCTTAAAAAGTCATTGCTGGAAGCAGTGTGGACCCTGATCAGTGTGCACCTCTAGGAGTCTGATCTGGGTCCACACTGTTTACTTATATGCAAAAAAAATAAGTTTGAAATGTTTGCAAGAAGATTCAGGAGACGACATAAACAGATGACATTTTCAGATGCAGTTAATTTTCCATCTTAATAGTTAAGTAAACTTACTGTTAAAACTTTGATCTGACATTCAATATGCAATATACACCAGCATATTTGCAGAAAAAATGTGAGTAACTTTTGCAAATGGGAAAGCTACTCAAATTTTTGTAGGGAAGATATCAGAGTACTGGACATTTTATTTTTAGAAAAATTATGGCTGTAAACACTTTTGGGTTTGCTAAGCTAATGATACTTTAACCCTTTTTGTACCAAATGGAATCTTCCTCCTTTTATATAGCAGGAGTCCATTTCTAAATTTAGGGATGCCAGGTTGTGTTTTCTTCAAAATTAATTAGGAGAATGGCTGTACCTTTTGCAAACAGTGTAGGCCCTGATCAGATGCACTGTTTGCCAAGGTACCCATTTTGGGGTTTCTGGTACAAAAAGGGTTAAACAACTGGGCCTTGACTGTTACAGACATACCAAGGGCCCTTTATGCATGAAAATGCTCAGTTAAACAGAAATGGGTCTATCCAGAGTAGGGATAGCGGGATTACCTAGGGGGATTAGATACAATAAATTTTATAGGCTAATGCCCCAGAATCAGAATTTTGAGCCCAAAACTCCACAATGGGCTTCTGATTTCAAACAGTGTTTTTTTGTGTTTTTTTTAACAGAAACCTGATGAAGTACCATAGGCCCATCAAAGAAGCCGAGGAATCTGTTAAATTCCCCAAAATGGTGTTTTTGACTGTCTAATCCCCTGGATATGCCTGTTACTGGCATTCTGTAGGATAACTCTGACAGGTGCAAGAAAGTACACATTCACCAATTTACAACACTGTCAATCCATTATGCCACACACTTTAAATACAAAACAGTTTTGGATACAACATGGTTTACTGATGAATCCCAAAAATGTATTGACTCCAATATATAGTAAAATTCCTGAATTAAGACCACTTTTGATCAGTCTGATTCTGAGTCCTAAAGGTTGTCCCTTATTAGGAGGCAATGAGTGTATTATACACAAAATGATAACTAAATTCTCTCAATAAGCTTTTAAAACCAGATTTAGTCTAAATTTTAGGTGCTCTTAATAGGTGAATTTTACTGTATACAAAAATTACCATAAATGGATATTTTTTGTTCCATCTATACCTTTCTGTTTGGATATAACATGGGTATTTTACTAACAAGGTTTCTGCTTTGGACCCGAACAACAGTGTTATAAAGAGGCTGGGGTGTACAATCAAGAACAGTAACTCTTTTTGTACCAAATGGAATCTTACTCCTTATATATGGAAGGAGTCCATTTCAAAATTCAGGGATGTCGGGCTGTGCTTTCTTCAAAAGTTATTGAACTTTTTGCAAACAGTGTAGGCCCTGATCAGATGCCACATTCTGCAGCATCTGATCTGGGCCTGCACTGTTTGTCAGGATACCTGTTTTGGGTTTCCAGTACAAAATGGGTTAACATGTGCAAGTGTATCAGCAATGAGAACAGTACAATCAATCGCATTCTTATATCTAATACTAATAATATAATAGACAGCATGTTTTGATACTTCTTGATATTTTTTACTTTATTTTAATAATTTATTTTTTTATGCCATATGACAATATACTACTTTTAGTTGCTCTGTCTCAAGTAAAATAGCTAATATTTAATTCCCAGAATGGATACCCCTATCATATTTTCTACTATTTCTCCTGAGGAGCAAGTTCTTTTCTTTTTTGAATAAAACCCTAATTCATAAGGGAAACAAAAATGTTTCTAACAGTTACCTCCCCTGAAGATGTATCCATTCCCCTTAAATCACATTGAAATATGCATAGACAAGTTTGGAGTTAATGGACGGTAGTTTTGAACAAAGAGAGTTATCTAATCATTGTAATAACATGTATAATGATTTTCATTACATACATTAATTCCATTCTATACATATACACAGTTCTTTCTGAAAATATATAGGCAGTTTCTATAAATATAAAGACAGTACATTCTGTAAATATATTTACCTTATTTGCATTATCTGCTGGTTCCTAGTCTGAATGTTATCAGAGTTGGAAAAACAGGTAACCAGACCCCCTGACCTTTCAAGGTCAGGGGGGTCTGTTTACCTGTTTTTCCAATATTGACAATGTGCAAGCTGGGAGCCAGCAAATAATGCAAATATGGTGAATAGACATTGCAAAATATAGTACATATACATAATTAACCATTAAGATGCCAAGAAAAACTCAATCTGAAAATGCCGTCTGCTTATGTCGTCTGCTGAATCTTCTTGTGAACTTTTTAAAAATATTTTTTTCAAATAGGCAATCAGTGTGGACCCAGATCAGACTGCTAATAGAGGTGCAGTCTGATCTGGGTCCACACTGTTTGCAATAAGTAATTTTAAAGTACTTGGCAGACAACAAAGCAGACAGCAATTGTCGTGACTGGCATTTTATGGGTTAATTTACCTAACTGCGACTGACAAATTTGAACTGTCAAGGCAAAAGGCACATGCAACCATCGTAAGCCAACACAGACCAGCCAGTCTTCAATGTTTGCTATATGGGTGCAAAAGACATGATAAACGTTTGAAGTCTTATCAAAAATACTTTTATTTCATCATATGTCTTATACACTGACTCGAGAGAGGGGACTATGTCTGCCTTATATATATCACAAATACATTTCAAAATTTATGGGTGTCAGGTTGTATTTTCTTCAAATTTTATTTGGTAAATAGCTGAACTTTTTGCAAATAGTGTAGGTCCTGACTTCTGTGGCGTCTGATCTGGGCCTGCAATGTTTGCCAGGATACCCGTTTTGGGGTTTCTGGTACAAAATGGGTTAACAGCCCAGGGGACATTATTAACCCTTATCTTGCTGTTCACGACAACCCCTATCTTTGCAAACAGCGTAGATCCAGATCAGATGGCTTCTGAAGAAGCCATCTGATCAGGATCTACACTGTTTGGCATTCAGTTTATGAATTTGTAGCAATAAATTGCATCATGTAATTTGATTGGCTGATAGACAGAAATGGGTGTGGCTAAATTAAATATTCAGCAGGTTAAAGGTTAAATAAAGTCATATTCAGCTGGTCAGTTTACCTAACCACACTTTTCATGGCAGGCTTTTACATATTAACCCTTGTCCTGCTGAATATTCATATATGCCACACCCACTACTGATTATCAACCAATCAGATTACTTGATGCAAATTATTGCAACAAATTCACAATCTGAATGGCAAACAATGTAGATCCTGATCAGATGGCTTCGTCAGAAGCCATCTGATCTGGATCTTCATTGTTTGGAAAATAAGGCATATCCAGGCTCAGCAGGACAAGGGTTAAAGCAGTTAACCAGTACAGTGCACATTTTTTGTCAGAAACTGAGAAATATCCTTCTTGAATCAGCAGAAGGCAGAGAACGACTGTAGAAAAGATTTCCTGATCAAGCTCCATGCAAGATGTTGCTGACCCTTGGCCTCCTCATCACTTATCGGTCAATGCCATGCAAATGACTTACCGTAAAAATTCGGCTTTAAGACGGGGATTTTTCCCTCCAAAATGAGCCCAAAAAAACGACCCCGTCTTATAGCCGAGGTCATGGACTGCAGGCTTTTTTCCGGCAATGTCCGGCGAAGACCAGACATACGGAAAAAGCCGATCGGTGATTTATGAATTGATATAAATCGCCGTCCACACACCACCGCTACGATTTTTCTGCATGCGATCGCTAAAAATGACGTCATCCGACGCCATTACCCCCACACGTGTTTAATGTCGTTGCATGTATCTCTTTCATAAAAAAAATGTTTGGAACCGGTAAAAAAATATTTTCCCGATAGCTAAGCGGTTGTGAATAGAGGTGGATAGAAAATCAGTGCTTTGCACAGCTCCAGAATTATCCCCAGAAGCTCCGTATCAATAACCAACAACAGCGTTGACTTTTCCCGCCAACGTCTATTTGGCGCCAAAACATAACCATTCATGAGATCGTAGAAAAGTCCGATTTTATCATGCAAACATCTACCGTTAGATGTAGCTAATAGTCTGAGGAGCAATTAAATCAGTTTCACACTGATTGTGGATTAAATTTTATGACTGGAGGATAAACGCAAATTAGAGACATAACTTGACCATATTTTCACACCTTATCGACACGCACCGCAGGGTGGCAATTATACGACAGGGATTAACAATAGTGTCATACTTGAACCGTAATAAACACACAGATGGTTTGTCTCTGAATTGACAGCGATTTACTTACTGGCTTACTTTTACCGTATTTAAGGACTCAAAAAGACTGGCGATTTTTTTTTTTTTTTACATTTGTCCCGACCGAGCGTCATAAGGTCAAAGTGCACCTGCCCGGCGTGATTTCGGTCTTGTCCCGGACGGCCGGGAAATGGATTTGTCAGCCCCTGTCGTCTATTAAATAGAAGTTTGTGTAGCCTAAGCCAGCAAAGCATGTACCGGGCCGACAGCGATACGATGTATCGGCCCGACGTTTGTTGTCGAAAAATGGATAGAATAAAATTTTCGATATTTCTGAACTTTTTCGATGTTATTTCGATGTTATTTCGATCTTTTTTCGATGTTTTATTTCTATGTTATGTCTTTCTATGTTTTGTCTTTTCTATGTTTTTGCTTTTCTATGTTTTTGCTTTTCTATGTTTTTGCTTTTCTATGTTTTGTCGTTCTATGTTTCGTCATAGATCCATTTTGTGCTAGCTGGGGAGTTGGTTCTGAAACTGAATAGCAGGTGTTGTGTTCCCAGATAAAAAAAAAAAAAACGTTCACTTACTTATAAAAAAGCTGCAACAAATATTTCTAAATTTTGTGGCTGGAAATGAGGGGTAAGTAGAGGGGTTTTCTGACGAAAAAAAGGCCGATTTCTCACATCTAAATAGCATCTGGCGGTAGCAGATAGGCCCCGACAGATATGGCAAAAATTTGACCCGTCTTATAAAAGAGTATAAGTAAAATCCCACTTTAGAATAACTGAAAAAGGGGTCCCGTCTTATAGCCGAATCGCCTTATAGCCGAATTTTTACGGTACTGAAACTGGCTATTTCTGCATATATCTCAGAGTTGTTGGTACTTATTAGAATCGCCTCCATGAGATGATTCCAACATAGATTTCTGCAGAGGATTATGGAAAATAATCCCCAAAACATCCTCGTTACTCTCCCTAATTCTCTGAAGATATTATAAGTATTCTTTGACTGGAATGGCTCCAGGAACTAAATGGAAATAAAAACATAAGTATGGGATACTGAGTCACCTCGATTTTTGTCTACATAAACATTAAATAATACACCTAAACTTCTTTATAACTTTTCATTATAACATGTTTTTGGACAGAACATAGTTTAAAGATGGACATGTAGATTATAATGAAAAATGATCATAAATGTTCGTTTTTCTATGAAATGTGTACATTTTTTGACTGGATATAACATGGTGGTTTAACTGACACGGTTTCTGCTTTAGACCACAACAGTAGCGTTACCCTAACATGCCTAAGCAAACAGTGCAGATCCAGATCAGAAGGAGCAGTCCGATCAAGGTCTACACTTTTTGCCATTCTGTCTGCACCTTTTGGTTTTTGTTTGTTTGATTTGAGGTTTAACGTCCCCGTCAACACTGTGAAGGTCATTTTGGAGACGTTGCTTCCAATTTTGTGGGACTTTTACCCGACAATGAGATGAAATGACATCTCAAGCCCTGTCGCCCAATGAAATCAATAAGGTTTATTAGCATGGACGGTCCGCCTCGCACCGCGGTTCCTGGACAGGCTTAGATCATCTAAGCCGTTTACCAGTACTAGTGTGCGGGCCGGATTCAGCTCTGCGTGGAAGCATCATGCAGCCCATATATTTCTTCAAGCCCCTATGGGCGGGGCGTCTGCACCTTTTGGACTCCTTGCTGGATCGTGAAACAAATCTTAACCCATAAAATGGCAATCACAACAATTGTCGTCTGCTTTGCCACCTTCTGATTACCTTAAAAATAATTTTTTGCAAACAGTGTGGACCAAGATCAGACTGCTCCTGTAGGAGCAGTCTGATCTGTGCCCACACTGTTTGCCTGTATACAAAAATATTTTTAAAATTTTTGCAAAAAATTCAGCTGACGACATAAGCAGACGACATTTTCAGATGTAGTTTCTTAAGGTTGAAAATTTTAGGAGAATTGCAGCAAGTCCTCAAGGTGTCTGAATTTTTATGGTATTAAGACATTTAAATGTACTACAGAAGGAACATAAAATGTAATTTCAATCAAATATTTTCTTAACCCTCACTGTGCTGAACCAGGATCTGTTCTTTTTTGAAACAGTATAGATCCAGAACAGCTGACTTCTCAAAACAAACTGATCAGGATCTATACTGTTTTACATTCTGCATCTGAAAACATGGTAAACGTCAAAGTCATGTAACACAAATGGCTGAAAATTGGGGAGGAGTGTTGTATAGTGACAGTATGATGAGGGCTACTTAACCCTTATCCCGTTGAACATGACAACCCCTGCCTTTGCAAACAGTGTAGATCCAGACCAGATGGCTTCTGAAGAAGCCATTTGATCAGGATCTACACTGTTTGACAGTCACTCTGTGAATTTGCAGGGATAAATTACATCAAGAAATCTGATTGGTTCAAAGTCAGAAATGGGTGTGGCTAAATTAATTATTCAGCGGGATAAGGGTTAACATAGCAGCAGTTAATGCAATGACAAACTCAAATTTTTAAAACAAAATTTCAAAGAAGAACTGAAAACCCATAAATTTAAACTTATGAAAAATGCAAATGAAAATGTGATATACAGGTCACTGTTGACCGCAAAATGAAACCTCACCCATGCAAAGCTATGTTTAAGCATGCTTAACAAACTGGAAACTCCGACTATACAAAGTAGGTCCCAGAGGTCCCAAGCATCACAGCCAAATAAACTTGTTTGTAGTCAAAATGCTAAGTACTCAAGCAAGAAAATATCTAAAACATTGATATTTTTGCTGAAAAAAAAAAGTGATAAGCAATGCAAAAGATACACATTTTTTTTCAGCAAAACTATGAGCTTTCTGCCATATGGAGTGACTGAAGTTTTAATATAATGTCAACTATAGACTTTGTAACTTCTGAACTACTGGGACCAGACATTTGCCAAAAACAGGAAAAAAGAAAAAAAAGAAAGGAAGTTGGTGACTACCAAGATATGCATATCACACCCATGTTTCTTCCAATGCATATAAATCAAGCCAGTCATTTACCAGATGGCTAAGAATGGTGTACCCATAAAAAAATGATCTGACCTTCCACAGCAGTACTTACTGTAAAATCAACGACCTCTGGAGTTTAAAATTCAAGCGTGACGAGTCTATACCAAGGAAGACAGGTTTCAGATCCATTTTTTCATGGAATTTTACAAATGAGGTGTTAGTACGAATTCCAGACTGTTCCGACTACATGTCTATTTGATAACATGAAGTATAAAATTAGGAACAGAATTGTAACTTTCCTATATTAAGACCACCTTTTGGACTGTTCAAAAGTGGTCTTAAAGACCACTTTTGAACAGTCCCAAATGTGGTCTCTGACCAAAGGACACTGAATGCAGAAAACGCAAAGAAAGAATAACTGAAACTTTCTGAATAAGCTTTTTAAAACAGAATAAGTCTCAATTTTTGGTGGTCTTAATAGCAGAATTTTTCGGTATATTGACCAATGTAAAATGCCAGCTAAAAGGCGACTTACCTAAAACATGGTCAAGTTCAATATCAAAAGTGCAGTAGTGTCTCACGTGACACAAACAAGGCTGGAATGCACAGCACTTACAGACCTCATGTTTTTAAGTTAGGGCTCTTAACTGCTAGGCCAGGGATAACCTGTACAATGAGCAAAGACTCAGATCAGACAGAATTTCAAGTCAGTCATCTCAGTCTTGTTGAGAAAGCACAGCAGCTATGACAGGCTCATGTTGGCAGCAAAGACTGATCAGGCTGCCAGGATATGCAGGCAAAACCGTTTTTATTGGTCCTGTAGGTTACTAAACTCCGTTCAGAAAATCTGAATCATCGATTTTTTCGTTTCTTCCTTTTAATACTCATTTTAGCCCATACATCACAATGGGAAAGTTTTAGACCTCACCCTCCGCCGATTTCTCCAGCAAGTCGTATGCCACTGCGACAGTCAGGAAAGGCTGTGATTATTTGGAGAAAATTGCAAAACAAAGAAATAAGAGCACATACTAAGTCCATTTGATGATGATTGTCAGGTAAAGTAATAAATATTCAAATCCATGTGGCGCACTTTATAAATAGATATGCAATTACGACATACCTTACATTCGAATGGCCAGATAGAAGCTCACTAGGCATGGGGAGCCACTAGCGCGATGTGCTGTCAACAGTGGTCAAAATGAATTATACCGATATCAGATGTGGTGTCACAGCTAATGATTTTCCATGAACTGATCGTGCAAATAAAATATAGACGCCCTTGTAATTTACAAGAGCAGTGACCACTTCTATATATGGTTTAAAAGGGTGTGTCGAACCTGTCAGAATGTCTTAGCCTGTGAAAGAAAATTTAGATTTTGCAATTTTCTCCAAATAATCACAGCCTTTCCTGGCTGTCGCTGAGGCATACGGCTGGTTGGAGAAATCGGCAGAGGGTGAGGTCTACAACTTTCCCATAGTGATGTATGGGCTAAAATGAGTATTAAAAGGACGAAACGAAAAAATCGATGATTCAGATTTTCTGAACGGAGTTTAAGTGTCAGCACAAATAAAAAGCAAAAGTTTCAAAATCCAAAGAAATCGTTTCATAACTTTGCCATCCAAAGAAGTCCTTTCTTCACTTCACTGCACAAGTTTGAATCTGTACATCATCAGACAGCACAACAAATACACCACAACCTCATTATAACACTGTTCATAATAACACAGTTTTGGATATTACACTGTTTAAAGATAGATCCCCAAAATGTATAAGTATAGAAAAATGACCATAAATGAACATTTTTCTATATAACCTATACATAATGTTTGGATGTAACATGCTTGTTTAATTAAGGTGGAATAACCTTTGGACCACAACAACAGTGATATAAAGAGGTAGGGGTGTACAGAAATGTAATACTGTAATGATCCAAAGTAATGGGACCAACAGTTTTAAGCAGACAGTGCAGACCAAGATCTGTCTGATCAGGGTCTACACTGTTTGCCATTCTGTCTGCACCTTTTGGATTCCTTGCTAGAGTGTGAAGCTAATTTGTTTAAGTTTTAGGAGAATTACAGCATGTCCTCAAAGCGTCCAAATTTTGGGGGGATTTTTACGATAAGCTTTTTGTTTTGGCTCACTCAAATTTTTATAAGTTACAGCTAATAATAATCATAGTGCCAGATAAGAAAGAGAAATAAGGATAGGAATGATTTTCCGTAGTCCATATTAGAAAACATATTGTATGTACTCGTTAGAATTGCCTCACTGAGGCAGTTCTCACAAGTACCCACAAAGTATGTTTTAACCCATGTTCTGCTGAGCCCGGATATGCCTTTTCTTTGAAACAATGTAGATCCAGATCAGATGGCTTCTGAAGAAGCCATCTGATCAGGATCTACATTGTTTGTCATTCAGATTGTGAATTTGTTGCAATAATTTGCATCAAGTAATCTGATTGGTTGATAATCGGTAGTGGGTGTGGCATATATGAATATTCAGCAGGACAAGGGTTAACAGAGAAATAAAATCCCTAAATTAACCTAAGTGCTCTCCCTAATCTGGAACTGGTAATAATAAAAAAAATTGCAAAAATCCTAAAAATTCGGACACCTTGAGGACTTGCTATAATTTTTCTAAAATTTTAACAAATTTGTTCCATGATCCAGCAAGGAGTCCAAAAGGTGCAGACAAAATGGCAAACAGTGTAGAACCTGATCAGACTGCTTCTAAAGGAGCAGTCTCATCTGGGTCTGCACTGTTTGCTTAGGCATACCTGTCCCAATATTTAGGATCAGTACGGTAGCATATATGTGGAAGAATAAAGGTGTACTGAAACCTATTTTAACAACAGGTTCTAAATAAAACTAGAGCTGTCAGTGAAACTGACTAGGGCCCCGGCAGCGCTATCAGAGGATAAAAAAAATTGTCGACGGACAGACGGACAGACAGACAGACGGATGGACAGAGTGATTACTATAGGGCACCCACACTTTCAGTGCGGGGCCCTAATAATAATTGGATCACAAGCACTTTTTATGCAAATTAAATAAGGAATTTGAAACAGTTATTTCAATATTGTACAGCACTTTTGGAATGACTGCAAAAACTTTGCTGGTCAATCCGAAAGCATCATATTCGTTGTGATCTAGATCTGTCATCAGATCTTTGACTCCCTCATAAGGCGCCGTCTCATCAGGATCTACACTGTTTACCATCCTGTCAGTAATTAATAATTAAACATCATATTAATGGAATGGATTTATCCAAATTCAAAACTGGAATAGTCCACTTCAGAGACTCAGGGTAAAAGGGTTTAACATCATTTTTAGTCCACATCAAATCCCAATGACACAGCCAGCCACATGTCTTTGTACAAAATAATGCACTGGAGGGAAATTTTAAACAAGTTCAGTAAAATCAGCATTGCCCAGGTCCTGCGGTTATGATTTACTTTGCTCAACTCAACTGAGCAAGAATTTTTTTAAGGCTCATAGAAATTAAAATACAAAAATGTTGGGCTATTTTGATTCTCAGTGAGCACAGAATGTAATTTGTGCCACTTACGAAATTTTAAAATGCCAACAATTGTTGGCATTTTAAAATTTGTGAGCAGGACAAATCACATGCTCAAGTGAGTTGAACATGAAAAAAGTTTTATAACCTCTGACCCAGCTTTGTGGGCAAGAGAACCCATATATAGCACAAGAAAGACTCAGATCAAACTACGCTGATATCCAACAGGTCGAAAAACACTTTTTCACTTGCTGCCGTTTATTTAGTAATTCACACTTTATTTTGTTAACACAACACCACAAAAACATCAAGCTGTTGGTCGAACAAAATCTAAACGACATTCTTACAGTCATTATCAAAATACTTGTGCTTGATGTGTTCTTTTCCTCGTCACAACTAATGCCATTTTCTTAAATACTCCTTAGAGAAGAAACACTAACTGGAAACCAGCCATCTTCCATATTAACCTTAACACCTGTGCTCCGTTTCACTTCGCAATCAGCCTCAAATCTACGCACACTGATTAAAAAAATTGTCCAATTTTTTTTTCAATCAATATATGTAGCCTAAAAAGATCTATGATGAAATCAGTTTCAGTAAACACGAGCTGACTGCTCAAATTCACATTGGCCAATTCTCAACCTTTACCACGCTAGGCTAATTCAGCAGAGGACAAATTGATGATATTTTTCTTATTTTTCCCAGAAAACAGGACTTGACATCTCACGCAAATTATCTACATAGGAGACAATTTGCATGAAATGTCAAATCCTGTTTTGTAGGTAAAAAATAAAAAAAATATTTCAAAATGTCATCTGCTGAAAATACCCAGCAATCAGAGCGTTAGATAAAATGAACCCTATCATGAGAATAATAAATAGAGACCAAATAGGGTACTCCAAATGTATTTCTATGAAAGAGTTCTAAGCCACACCGGTGAAGATTGCACAGATGTTAAGGCTAATCAGAACAGCTGCTAATGTAGCTGATTATGGAACACTGTTATACCAAAGAATAAAATATGCTCAGCTCAATCTAAGGTTCCTAGTAGTATCTGAAGCTGTCTGAATGTGTCACCAACTTTACCCGATAAACTAGTCTTTTTATCTATCACAGATCTTATGTCCATCAGCACTCGATAACATATATTACACTTTCTGCTTCTGAAAATATAATCAAACAAAATTAATAGCATTATAAGGACAGAAAGATCAGCTCTAGCTGTGGCTTGTTGAGTAATAAATAAGTTTGGAGCGATATCTATAAACTATTTGCCGAAAATTTTGCATTTGTAAAAGCTGCTCATATTTATTTAGCAAAAATATCAGCATACATATGAACTTGCCATATTAAATGATCAAAATTTTAACAATATGTTAACTAATGACATAGTTAGTTTAAAAAAAAAAATGGCCCTAGTTAACAAGGGGGTTCACTTAAACTTTGCTCCTGACCAAATGTTCATACTTCAATGTTAAATAAATTATTTTTAATCCTAATATTATATTTCATTCAATATTTGACAAAAAATTCTAGTCTGAAGGCTAAAGTTGAAACAAGACACAATTGTACAGTTTTCCTATCAACATCTAAACAGTGTTGTTGCCATTGTAACATGGCTATTGTCAAAACATATTGTAGAGAACCAAGGCTTATACTGATCATGTGACATCACATTAGTCAATGTGAACAGCATCCTATCTTATTAGACAACTGTGTACAGAAAAATTCCGCTATTAAGACCACCTAAAATTAAGATTTTATTAGATTTTCGCGACCTATACCTTATTTTCAAAGTCACAGACTCCCGAAAACTGTCACATTTTGCACAAAAAAAATTGACTGGACCCTATCAAAAACGATTTTATGAATTTTGGTCAAACTTTATACAATGTGTAATTGTATCCTACCAAAAATTTGTTCGGATTTTGGTGACCGTTATTTTTTTTTTTTTTTTAAGATAACGTCTCCATTAGGTCCCAAAAACGAGCTGATGAATTTTTGTCGAACTGGTTTAATAAATTATAGCAGCACACGAAAGATTTGTTTAGATTTTGTTAACCTTTTGCTTAATATCCAAGCACACATGCCGCTCATTTCTACAGAAACCTTGACTACCTGGGTCATAAATCTGACCGTAAACAGCCGTCTGACC
The DNA here is from genome assembly GCA_963580285.1 of Lucinisca nassula. Classification (NCBI taxonomy): domain Eukaryota; kingdom Metazoa; phylum Mollusca; class Bivalvia; order Lucinida; family Lucinidae; genus Lucinisca; species Lucinisca nassula. The sequence goes on from OY757017.1 coordinate 151,556,945, forward strand.
TTGACATAATGGTTAACGTTATTAACGCAGTTTTTAACATATTGTAATTTCTTACATTTCCGCATTCTTTATTATTTTCTTTCCCATGCAGTACACAATATACAACAAATCTCAACAAAAAGTGTGTTTTGTTTGTTTGTATTGGAGTTTGACGGCCCTGTCAACACTATTTTAGATCATTTTTGAGCCAGTCAGTTTACCTATCCACGCTTTTCCTGGCAGGCTTATATATAAAGGGGTTAACCAGTACAGTGAACATTCTTTTGCCAGAAACTGACAACTGCCCTTCTTGAATCAGCGGAAGGGAGAGAATGACCGTAGAAAAGATTCCATAATCAATCTCCACGAAAGAATGTTGACGCCCCCTGCCGGAATCGAACCCGCGTGGTCCAGATCACCAGTCAGACGCGCATCCGACTGAGCTACCGAGGCCAGCAACTACAAGAGGGTAATAAGACGTAAACATGGTAAAGGCATGATTTCTTATATTAAAATTCTCACGATTAAAAATTCTGATGACTTCAACTGACTCGATTAAACATGTCTGGTATTTAAAAGAAGTGTAAACAAGCGGATAACTGTATCTAAATTGATATTTGTGGAGGGAAATCGGCGTTTTTTACGACTGGAATTTTAGTTTTACGGCGACGCGTTAGCAGAGCCGTAAAACGATATTTTCGACCATAATATTGCCAACTTACCTCCCTTAATGGGAATTTTGCAATACAGTTATCCCTATTCAACTGCACTTAGTCGGTTGTTTCTTTAACCGTGCTATTTTTTGCACAAAACCGCAAGCACTGTGAGCTGCGTAAAATCAAATGTCAGCTAATAGAAAGTGACATTACGTAATGATGTTGGGTTTTCGACAGTGTATCATACGGTCTCAGAGTTTTGTGGTTATCCAATCACACGCCACCTTACATTCGCAAATGCATTAGAATTGTGTTTTATTATGCCTCCGCCATTCGAAGAATGGCTTCGAATGGCGGAAAGGGCATATAGCGTTGCCCCTGCCCGTCCATCCTTTCGTCCGCCCGTCTGTGCGTCCGAAACTTAAACGCGGTCAACTTCCTTATTTCTTGATGGATTTTAAAATTACTCCGCAGAAATGTTAACCGTCATGAGACGACGTGTCACGTGCAAAAGCCAGGTCCTTACCTCCAAGGTCAAGGTCATACTTAGAGGTCAAAGGTCCAAAAAAGAGTCCGAAACTTAAACGCAGTCAATAACTTTCTTATTTCTGGATGGATTTTGAAATTACTTTGAAGAAATGTTAACCATCATGAGACAGTGTGTCACGTGCAAACCCAGATCCGTACCTCCAAGGTCAAGGTCATACTTAGAGGTCAAATGGTATAAAAAGGCTCCAAAACTTAAACACAGTCAATAACTTTTTATGCATGGATGAATACGAACAGACATATTTTCTGGATGGGGCATCTGTGTCCTATGGACGCATTTCTAGTTCAACATCAAATGCAACCAGACTGCGACTATGAAAAAAACACGGTGATGATGTTTTCGCAATGAGAAAATATCATTCTATGTGTTAATTTTACTGATTTGTTTGTTTGTTTGATTTGGAGTTTTAACGACCCAGTCAACACTATTGTAGATTATTTTTGGCCGGTCAGTTTACCTGGACAGGCTTATACGTAAGTGGTTAAGCAGTATAAAGTGCACATTCTTTGGCCAGAAACTGACAACTGCCATTTTTAAATCAGCAGAACGGAGAGAATGATCGTAGAAAAGATTTCCTGATCAATCTGGACGAAATACTGTTGCCTGTCCAGGTATCGAATCCGCATCCTCCTGATCACCAGTTAGACGCGCATCTTACTGAGCTACCAAGGCCCGCTTGATTTTACTAATAAGTATAAAATAATAAGAATTTTACACGCGCTGTAATTTTTAAACCCTTGAAAATTGCCCGAATTGACTACTCGTGTAAGATCGTCTTTTGACTGATTTGAGATTTAACGTCCCCGTCAACAGTGTAAAGGTTATTTTGGAGAAGCTGCTTCCAATTTTGTGGGATTTTACCCAACATTGAGATGAAATGACATCTCAAGCCCTGTTGCCCAATGAAACCAATAGGGTTTATTAGCATGGACGGTCCGCCTCGCACCGCGGTTCCTGGACATGCTTAGATGCTCTAAGCGGTTTACCAGTACTAGTGTTCGGGTCAGATTCAGCTCATGCAGCCCATATATTTCTTAAAGCCCCTATGGGCGGGGGATAAGATCGTCTTATATACTGAACTGCACAAGCAAGAATGTTATTAGGCAATGACAAACTGTGATTGGCTAAACACTAATGTCCGTCGTCTTGACTAAATGAGTCGCGTCAAGCTAAAGCGTATCATCGAGCATGTGCGTTTGGCGAAGACTTAAATTAGACTGCTGATCTGCTCAGACTGACCACTATTCATTAAACGCTGTCTTAGTGAGTATAAAACATAAGATTTTTTCTTTCCTGACAACACAAACTGGAAGTCACAGTTTTGCTTGTTGCGCCCACTATCATAAAACACTGTACAGGAGTGTTCAAATAAAACTTAGCGTAGCTTGTGTTAATTTTTTTAACATCTGAAATAGTCTAAAACAACACGCCTATATAGCTAATAGTAAAATGTATTGATAAATTATATATTGAGTAATAAATCACTGGACGGAAAAGCCGCCTTCTTCTCAGGTTTCATGACGTCAGTCATTGTTACCTTCATGTTAGATGGTGTAACGTTTTCTTCTATCACATAATTATGTTATGAAAACAGGTAAACGCATGTGACAGTCATTATATTGGTGGGATTCCTTTAAACAATGACGGAAGAGAGCGAGAATCTGAAGGAATCAATAGCACTTTTGTCGACTTTTATTGTGTAAGAATCGAAATAGATAGCTCTAGTTTCGTGATTTATTTCATGGTAAATCACTGTTTGTAGTTCAGTTGTAAGTGGACAAATCACTTGCACGACGCTCTCGTGACTTGATCTGTGTTACGACTGACCTCCAAACAGTAATTAAACGCTCAATAAATCACTGCTATAGCTTTTCTATTTCTTAACCAAAAAGCAGTTGAAACATATTGGTGTCTTGATATGAAGTTTTATCAGTTACCCCCTATATTAATTGCATGGTAGCACATTGCCCTGATAAAGATATGCTATCTCAGGACAAGTGAGCTTTGTCAGGTCAACGTGAAATTGCATTTTATGAATGAACCAGACTGGTAGAAAAATTGGCAAAAATGTTATTATTACTGGAAAAAATGGAAATCTACTGGAAAAAATACAGGAAAAAAATATGGTCAGCTGATACAAAATATATCGACCGTCGGAAGTTTGGGACGCACTGAGGACCATCGATAATTGATAGTAAATTGCTGATCGATAACTGATCGTAAGATTGTACAAGGGGATAAACTGAGAAATAGAACACTGGATTCGTGTCATTTGATATCAAGTTTATCAGGCTCGGCTTCAAGAACGCATGTAGAATTGCTCGGCAAGCCTCGCGATTTTACAAGCGTTCTCGAAGCCTTGCCTGATAAACTTGATATTAAAAGACACTCACCTGGTATTCTCTATTGCCTGGTCGGATCAGAAAATGCGGAATGGCTCAAAGTCAGTCTTGCCGTGGCTTGACATTTTACTCATTGTCTGTTTTGCCTGATAAACTTCAAATCAAAGATACGAACGTGGTGTTCATTTTCTATTCTTCTGTCAACTCATCTTCACTTTAATCAACTGCTTCTGGTATTTTCTGTGCATCATCCACAAAATCAAACCATGTTTTATTTATCTGCCAGTCTTTGCTTTGGTGTCTGGCATATGACAAGAACCAAATTACAGCCGCGCAGTGTGAGCACATGCCTACAACACGAGCTCCTGCTCTACAGTTACAATACCAACCACTAACAGAACCATTGCCATATTCAACAAACATTTTGTATTCTTTTGCAGATATATGCCTGCTATTCACCTTAGCGCAAAGGAGAAATGGGTCATCCGTGTTAATAAAAATATTGTATGAACCATTGTCATCTATATGTTCTTGCGTGTACAGTCTTGCCATTTTTAATTGGTACACGCCAAGTGTGAGACTTCGGATTTCTTCCTCTGTTAATCTGGGAAAATCCACAGCAACAGAGGAAGAATCAGAAGCATCAAGGCGTCTCCATATTAGTTTTTTTCTCATGATGCCAGAACTTTCTATTATGACTTGTAAATTGTTAGACTGTTTGACCAAATATAACATTTTGCAGCCCTGGAGTACATCATTTTCTGAAATATTTTCGAACAGCCTGCCTTGATACTTATTACTTATTGCTGCAACAAGTCGTGTGTAATCTCCTATACAAGGTATTTTTGAATTTGGCAAAATTTTGTTTAAGTACTCCCAGTAAGTATTAGCCTAAATGGTCAAATGTGACTGTGGCCCCCCCCAATCGGAGCTTGAAGAAATATATGGGCTGCATGATGCTTCCACGCAGAGCTGAAACCGACCCGCACACGAGTACTGGTAAACCGGTTAGATCTAAGCCTGCCCAGACAAAGCAGCACGAGTCGGCCCGTCCATGTTTATAAACCCTATTGGTTTCATTGGGCGTCAGGGCTTGAGATGTCATTTCATCTCAATGTCGGGTAAAAGTCCCACATAATTGGAAGCAACGTCTCCAAAATGACCTTTACAGTGTTGACGGGGACGTTAAACCTCAAATCAAACAGACTGATCGAAGTATCAGTTGAAAGAAAGAAAAAAAAAGAAAATAGACGATGATTCCACAAAGTGCACAGTCGTTCGAATCCGTGGGCGTTTAATGGCGGTCATCTGTGACAGAAGAATCATTCCCTAAGCTTGATCCTGAAAACTCCAAATCTTTCGTATGACAGTTGAAACCCGACCGCAACTTGACCATCCGGTTAGATACCGTGAATTGCAAGGGAGGCTATTCAAGTTCATGGAAACAAAACCAAAAAAAAAAGAAAGAAAAAAAAAAACATTATCAGAAAGACATCAAGATTTATTCTATTGTAACTTAATTTCATTGTCTGTTTGTCCTACGAGTAGGCTTATAGAAGTTGTTTTTTTAAACTAAATATTTTGATAAATTCTTAATCTAGTTTGATCTAGCAAATTTTATGCTGATTCATCCCAGGTCTAGTTTGAAATATAAATCAATGCCGTAGCAAAATATTCCAACAAACAAGAAGGAAGAAAACGCACAGAAATGCTTCGTTTTGTATCAAAATTCAATGTTTTTGCTTCGCAAAGCCTTTTTACTGTTGTCAAGGATCTTTTCTTATAATTTTAACTATCGCACCACCCCTCAACCAACACCAAACATTGGTGTTAAGATAAACTAGAAGTTATCTTCCTTTTGCGACATTTTTAGGTTGGTTGAGGGGTGGTGCGGTACTTAATTTTCCGTGGAAACGTGCGAAAATAGATAAAATTTCAGGAAAATGGCGTTTCGCCCTTCCTTAGTGACGTCACCATAGCAATACATGCGCACGATCCGACGTTCTAACAGCATTTCTTGAAACTTTATATGGTATTGTGTTTTAACGGATATCAACATAACAAAACACACGATTTTGATTTTTCTGAAAAATTGAGGCCAAAAACGGCCCTTATCGACCCTAGCCCTTTGCTTTTAAGAGCTTATTTAGAAGGTCTTTGTACTTTCTGCACCTGTCTGCACCAAGTGTCTCCTAATAAGAGACCACCTTTGGGACTGTTCAAAAGTGGTCTTAAAGACCACTTTTGAACAGTCCCAAAAGTGTTCTTAATGCATGAAGTTTACTGTATTTTTTCCTGCAAATGCACTGGGAATGTAACTATTCTCTTATACATATTGCTATGGGTAAAAACATTTTTATTTGCATTTTTTGGCCCTTTCAAGATTATAGATCTTATATCTAGCTAATCAGAGGTGGGTGATAATTGGAGTACCTGGAGAAAAGCCTCCATTGCACAACTTAGGCAACTCAGATGTGACCAGAGAATGTTTAACCCAATGCATGTGGGAAAGGGGTACCTTGGCAAACAGTGCAGGCCCAGATCTGTGCGGCATCTGATCAGGGCCTGCACGATTTGCTAACAGAATTTTCTGTCAAAAATAGAACAAAAACGAAACTAGAAATGTGTCAAGATAACACAGATGCCCCCCGCACAGGGGCCCACATCACACTGAAAAAAATATTTTGCAACAACAGCTGTCATTGGACACCATAGCTCACCTCCAAAAGTGTCCTAAGTCTGTGACCTTGACACATAGGTATGAGTGGGGGTTCTTTATCTAATCTTTTAGTCTTTTAACATTGAAAATTTCTAAGTCTGTGACCCTGACCTTGAGGTTACAGGCATGGGTGGGGGTATCGCTGAATAAAACTTTGGGCCAATATCTATCATCATACCAAATATGAACCAATTCCATCAAATGGTTAGGAAAATATGAGATCTAAAAAGTTCAGGCTCTACCTGTTACAAAAACCATAACCTGAGGTTGCAGGATCACATACATATGTACACACACATACAGAATACAGATGGACGTACACACATACAGAAAACCGAAAAAGTATACACCCCCCCCCCCCCCCCCCCCCCCGCATCATGCAAATGGCGGGGGCATTAAAATAGACCTGACACAACTTATATGACAAATGCACTTGTCCAACATATAGCAATGGAAGAGTCCACTAGTATACAATGGGTTAAGAGAAAGTTTTCTTGAACACCAGACAAGGAAATCTATAGTCTCAGCTTGGAATAGAAATTCTGTTCTAACACTGGTGTTCTTACCCAAAATAAAATATTCTCGCATTCTTGATAGATGCATTGGTTGAATACAACCTCATATGCGCCTTTGTTAAGGTTGACGTCAAAGCAGGTAACGTGACATCACTAAACATCACTGCAGTGGCATCAAGTAGTGACAGCAGCATTAAAAACCCATGCTCAGAAATGGAAGGTACGCAAGAACAAGAGGGCCCAGAGGGCCCTGGTTCGCTCACCTGTACGTCAATGTCTTGAGTACATTCTATTTTTAGCTCTTGTGACCATCTTGTTCATCAGCAGAGTGATTTTAGCGTATTGGGTAGGGAGTAACCTGGGCAACATTCCTGGGAACTTTGAATCAAATTGGCCTTAGGGTTTAAGGGGAGTTTCCGTTTGAATCAAATTTACAATATTTTTCTATTTTTACCTCCGGTAGCCATTTTGTTCATCCAAGTGGGATTGTTTTAGCCTTTTTGGTAGAGGATCATCTAAGCAACATTGTCGCAAGGAACCTACATGCTAAATATGAAGGCTGTATCTCAAATGCTTTAAAAGTTATCACAAAGTAGGTCAAAGGTCAAGGTCATGGGTCAAAAGTTTTGAATGGCTGAGAAAACCTTGTCACAAGGAACATGCATGCCAAATATGAAGCCTCTATCTCATATGGTTCAAAAGGTATGATAAAGTAGGTCACAGGTCAAGGTCACAGGTCAAATCTTTATGAGTGGGAAGCCCTTGTCGGAAGGAACCTACATGCCAAATATGAAGGCTCTATCTCAAACGGTTCAAAAGTTATGACAAAATAACCTACTGATCTACTTTTTGATTTGACATGACCCATATTCGAACTTACCTGAGATACTGTCCAGATGATCATTCTGAGCAAGTTTTAAGATGATTTGACTGAAACTGTGGCCTCTTAGAGTGTTCAAAACGTTTTTCTATGATTTGACCTGCTGACATACTTTTTGACCCGACATGACCCATATTCAAACTTGACATAGATATTGTCAAGATGATCATTCTGAGCAAGTTTGCTGGTGATCGGACTAAAACTCTGGCCTCTAGTGTGTTCACAAGGTTTTTCAACAATCTGACCTACTGACCTATATATTGACCAGACATGACCAATATTCGAAATTAACCGAGATATTGTCAAATGATCATTTTGAGAAAGTTTGATGATGATCGGACCAAAACTGTAGCCGCCAGTGTGTTCAGAGGGTTTTTCTATGATTTGACCTACTGACCTACTTTTTGGCCCAACATGACCATATTTGAACTTGACTGAGACATTGTCAAGATGATCATTCTGGGCAAGTTTGATGATGATCGGACCAAAACTGTAGCCGCCAGTGTGTTCAGAAGATTTTTCTATGATTTGACCTACTGACCTACTTTTTGACCCTACATGACCCATATTCGAACTTGACCGAGAAATTGTCAAGATAATCATTCTGAGCAAGTTTCATGATGAACAGACCAAAACTGTGGCCTCTAGTGTATTTACAAGGTTTTTCTATGATTTGACCTACTGACCTACTTTGTGACCCGACATAATCCATATTCGAACTTGACTGAGATATTGTCAAAATGATCATTCTGGGCAAGTCTGATGATGATCGGACCAAAACTGTGGCCTCTAGTGTGTTCACAAGCTTTTTTTATGATTTGACCTACTGACCTACTTGTTGACCCGACATGACCCGTATTCAAATTTGACCCGGATATTGTCAAGATGATCATTCTGGGCAAGTTTGATGATGATCGAACATAAACTGTGGCCTCTAGTGTGTTCAGAAGATTTTTCTATGATTTGGCCTACTGACCTACTTTTTGACCGGACATGACCCATATTCAATCCTGACCGAGATATTGTCAAGACTATCATTCTGAGCAAGTTTGATGATGATCGGACCAAAACTGTGGCCTCTAGTGTGTTCACAAGGTTTTTCTCTGATTTGACCTACTGACCTACTTTTTGACCCTACATGACCCATATTCAAACTTGACCGAGAAATTGTCAAGATAATCATTCTGAGCAAGTTTCATGATGATCAGACCAAAACTGTGGCCTCTAGTGTATTTACAAGGTTTTTCTATGATTTGACCTACTGACCTACTTTGTGACCCAACATAATCCATATTCGAATTTGACTGAGATATTGTCAAAATGATCATTCTGGGCAAGTCTGATGATGATCGGACCAAAACTGTGGCCTCTAGTGTGTTCACAAGCTTTTTTTATGATTTGACCTACTGACCTACTTGTTGACCCGACATGACCCGTATTCAAATTTGACCCGGATATTGATGATCGAACATAAACTGTGGCCTCTAGTGTGTTCAGAAGGTTTTTCTATGATTTGGCCTACTGACCTACTTTTTGACCCGACATGACCCATATTTGATCCTGACCGAGATATTGTCAAGACTATCATTCTGAGCAAGTTTGATGATGATCGGACCAAAACTGTGGCCTCTAGTGTGTTCACAAGGTTTTTCTCTGATTTGACCTACTGACCTACTTTTTGATCCTACATGACCCATATTCGAACTTGACCGAGAAATTGTCAAGATAATCATTCTGAGCAAAGTTCATGATGATCAGACCAAAACTGTGGCCTCTAGTGTATTTACAAGGTTTTTCTATGATTTGATCTACTGACCTACTTTGTGACCCAACATAATCCATATTCGAACTTGACTGAGATTGTCAAAATGATCATTCTGGGCAAGTCTGATGATGATCGGACCAAAACTGTGGCCTTTAGTGTGTTCACAAGGTTTTTCTGTATTTTGACCTACTGACCTACTTGTTGACCTGACATGACCCGTATTCAAACTTGACCGAGATATTGTCAAGATGATCATTCTGGGCAAGTTTGATAATGATTGGACCAAAACTGCGGCCTCTAGTGTATTCACAAGGTTTGTCTATGATTTGACCTACTGACCTACTTTTTGACCCGACATGACTCATATTCGAATGTGACCAAGATATTATCAAGATGATCATTCTGAGCAAGTTTGATGATGATTGGACATAAATTGTGGCCTCGAGTGTGTTCAGAAGGTTTTTCTATGATTTGACCTACTGACCTACTTTTAGACCCGACAACACCCATATTCGAACATGACTGAGATATTGTCAAGATGATCATTCTGGGCAAGTTTGATGATGATCTGACCAAAACTGTGGCCTCTCGGGTCTTCACAAGGTTTTTTTCTGATTTGACCTACTGACCTACTTTTTGACCCGACATGACCCATGTTCGAACTTGACCGAGATTTTGTGGTGGTACAAACTGTGTGCAAGTTAAGTTAAAATCAAAACATAAATGAATCATCTATCATGCAGACAAGACCAAAATAGGCAATTTTTGCCCTTTCAGGGGCCGTAACTCTGTAACACATGATGGGATATGGCTGGTTCAAGAAAGGAACAGAGATCTCATGGTGGTACAAGCTGTGTGCAAGTCTGGTTAAAATCAAATCATAAATAGAGATGCTATCTTGCGGACAAGACCAAAAAAGGCAATTTTTGCTCTTTCAGGGGCTGTAACTCCGTAACACATGATGGGATATGGCTGGTTCAAGAAAAGAACCTAGATCTCATGGTGTTACAAGTTGTGTGCAAGTCTGGTTAAAACCAAATCATAAACAAGCAAATTCGTTGAATTGATATCCCCCGCCGAATGGGTTTTTCGTGTAGAATGGCAAGAAAATATATCTGGCCAAAATTGAGGATGGTTCTAAGAAGCAAACTAGAGACAATGAGGAAGGGCCCCGCTGAACATTTACTCCCTGGATGAGAGGCTGTACCCTGACCTACTGACCTAATTATCAGTAGAGATTAACTTGTCTGTCAAAGTTGAGGTTTATTTACCTGTTATGTGGTTTCAAGGATACCAAAATAAAATTCGCGAATATTAAAAAAACCCGATATACTCACCGAATAGACAAAATTCCTCAATTTCAATCATTTAAGGGGAAATAACTCTGGATAAAAAAGTCAATCCAGGTAAATCCGAAAAAAAAATTGCGCGTGCATCACGGCAGCATAATAATACATATTTATTTCAAGTTTCATTTTATTCCATGCAATAGTTGCTGAGAAGCGGTTCCAGACAAAGTGAGACGACGAAAAATCCAGAATTTTAATCATTTAAGGGGCCATAACTCTGGGTGTAAAAAGTCAATCCGAAAAAAATTTGTGCGTGCATCACCACAGCATAATAATACATATTTATTTCAAGTTTCATATAATTCCATGCAATAGTTGCTGAGAAACAGTTCCCGACAAAAAAGTGAGACGACGAAAAATCCAGGATTACAATCATTTAAGGGGCCATAACTCTGGATGTAAAAAGTAAATCCGGAAAAAAAATGCGCGTGCATCACCACAGCATAATAATATATATTTATTTCAAGTTTCATTTAATTCCATGCAATAGTTGCTGAGAAACGGTTCCGGACAAAGTGAGACGACGAAAAATCCAGAATTTCGTTCATTTAAGGGGCCATAACTCTGGATGTAAAAAGTCAATCCAGAAAAAAATTGCGCGTGCATCACCGCAGCATAATAATACATATTTATTTCACGTTTCATTTAATTCCATGCAATAGTTGCTGAGAAACAGTTCCGGACAAAGTGAGATGACGAAAAAATCCAGAATTTCAATCATTTAAGGGGCCATAACTCTGGACGTAAAAAGTCAATCCAAAAAAAAATTGTGCGTGCATCACTGCAGCATAATAATACATATTTATTTCAATTTTCATTTAATTCCATGCAATAGTTGCTGAGAAACGGTTCCGGACAAAGTGAGACGACGAAAAATCCAGAATTTCGTTCATTTAAGGGGCCATAACTCTGGATGTAAAAAGTCAATCCGAAAAAAAATTGCGCGTGCATCACCACAGCATAATAATACATATTTATTTCAAGTTTCATTTAATTCCATGCAATAGTTGCTGAGAAACGGTTCCGGACAAAAAAGTGTGACGGACGGACGGACGGAAGGACGGACGTTCTCACGGATGTATACTTATGTGGCTATTTTTGGCAGGATTGATACTTAAGTGGCTACTTTTAGCCACTGAAAAGAAGTATTTTCGGTGTCTAACGGAATAAATCCCATAGACTTACATTGATTCTGTCCATTTACATAGCCACCTAACTATACATTTGTTGGTGCGGATGGACGGAAGGACGGACGGACGACGCCAAAACTATATCCCTCCGCCTTCGGCGGGGGATAATGAAGATGCTATCGTGCGGACAAGAAATTGTTTACGCACAGACGACGGACAAAATGTGATCACAAAAGCTAACCTTGTCACTACGTGACAGGTGAGCTAAAAAGAATCCTACATGGGAAAAATCCCTCCCTCAGGATCACTGTCCGGCAAGTCTCGTGATGCTGGACAGTGACCCTCGGGGCAGATTTTTCCATCCACCCCTCATACCCATGTAGGATTTTTATATTCTTGCACACCAGACAAGGAAATCCATGATTTTACCCTGGGATAGAAATTTATGTTCTGACCATGGTGTTCCGACCCCAAATCGAATATAATCGTGTGTTTGATAAATGCACTGGTTGATTACAACCTCATGCGAGGCGTCGTCATGCGTGACGTCACTAAACATTTCTGTTGTGTCATCACAAAATGGTGGATGTCGGCAACCGAAGTGACAGCAGCATTACAAATTCGTAATAGAAATGGAAGGTATGCAAGAAAAAGAATCCAATATGGGTGTGAGGGGTGGAATGGAAAAATCCCTCCCTCAGGATTACTGTCCGGCAAGCCTCGTGATGCTGGACAGTGACCCTCGGGGCGGATTTTACCATCCAACCCTCATACCCATGTAGGATTCTTATTTTATCACAAAAAGGAATGTAAGATTCTTATACTCTAAACCTAGGCTACACAGGCCTGTACTGTAACTTTAGTTGAGCCCCGCCAAGCAAATTTGTGTCTTCGAGCATTCTGTCATGACAAATTTTAACTGCGCATGCCCAGCCGTTCAGAGGGGCCAGGGATATGGCTTTCTGTCTGAAGGTTCCTCTTGATTCACTGCTTGTATGAGCGAGCAGTGAAGGTTCTGGCGAGACTGCGCGGATGTACAGGCTTGCCTGAACCTTCGCTGCTCGCATAGGCGATAAGTACCACAATCGCTTGACAGGGCCCAGTTTATCTTACCGTTCTTCTCTACTGATATCCACGCCTACACTGGGTGGGGCTGTGAGATTGGCTTTGATCACAGGGCCAAAATTCTTTAGGACAATCTTCAGAGCATCACAGGCTATCATCACATAACTGAGAAATATAATGATATGTCTACTGATATCATCCATGAAAATGTGAAGAACATTGCAAGTTTTCTTTTTCTTTTTTGCAGAAAATGCAGGTTTGGTGTCAACTTTATTATCATTTAAGGAGAAGGTGAAAACCAGGCAGTTTTTTTTCTGCCATTTTTCAAAAGGAGACAATTTTCAGGACTTCCTGTTCACTTTTCTACAATCTCTGTCCCACGGAAAAAGGGGTCAACTCTAAAAGGATAGAATTTGCTCCTCTTTTATGAGTTGACCCCTATAGCCATAGAAGCACACCAGGTGCAGATTATCATGTGCTAACTGTGTCAGAAGTGAAGCATAGTATGTGCCATTGGTTGTTTGTCCCTTTTGGAGATAATCTATCAGCAGATACCATTTGCATCCCAGAAAACCGACGCCATGACCTTCCCAGCTAATGGAACAGTCTTTGCCTTCTTTGGCAGGGGTGAGCCAGGGTGCTTCCATTGTTTTGATTGTTGTTTGGCCTCTTGGGTAAAATCATGGACCCATGTTTCATCCATAGTGACAAATCTCTGTATCTTCCTCAAAAAGGTTAAGATTAATACGCGATAATGAGTGCCTGGTGTGCTTCTGATCAACTGGCAAAAGTCTTGATACCCATCAGGCTGAAAACTTTCTCATTGCAAGATCCTTTGTCAGAATGGAATGTACTCTTTCCTGTGAAATGCCAACTCTACTGGCTATATATATCTTTCTGTGACTCATCTGTCAGTCATAACAATATCATGGACTTTACTGACCATTTCTTGGGGTGCAACACTGACAGACCTTCCAGGACGGGGGTCATCCTCAAGGGTCTGTCTGCGGCACTTAAATTCCGCCGATCACCTTTTCTCTAAAGCATATGAAGGGGCATCTTCCCCTACTGTTTCTACCATATCATTATGGATATCCTTAGGTGTTAAACCTTTTTTATGCAAATATTAGATCACTGCTCTTTCATTGATGTTTCCATTTTGCAAAGCTGCTTGTCTTGTTTACTTTAGAGTGCTACCTCGTCCATATAAACCGACCAAATGAGACCAGTCCTTGGGTACATGGCCCGATATAGTCAGATAATAGAAGGACTTCAAAAAGGATATCCCTGCGTATCTTCTTCAATACGAGGCTCACAACATATCGATCAACCCTCGTAACTGTATTCAAATTGTCTTTTGGGGAGGTTTTTTGTTTGTTTGATTTGAGGTTTAACGTCCCCGTCAACACTGTAAAGGTCATTTTGGAGACGTTGCTTCCAATTTTGTGGGACTTTTACCCGACACTGAGATGAAATGACAGCTCAAGCCCTGTTGCCCAATGAAACCAATAGGGCTTATTAGCATGGAAGTTCCGCCTCGCACCGCGGTTCCTAGACAGGCTTAGATGCTCTAAGCGGTTTACCAATACTAGTGTGCTGGCTGGATTCAGCTCTGCATGGAAGCATCATGCAAGGGCAGTTGTCAGTTTCTGGTGAAAGAATGTGCACTGCACTGAATAACTGCCTAAGTATAAGCCTGCCCAGGAAAAATGTAGATAGGTAAACTGACTGGCTCAAAATGACCTAAATAGTGTTTACTGGGCCATAAAACTCCAATACAAACAAACAAAATTAAACCGATAACACCGTGTGCTGCGTAAAACCAAATGTTTGCCAATGAAAAACGGCATTACATAATGAATATACCGTTGCAAATTTTTGACTTTATCCAATTAGGCATGTTGTTACATAAGCAAGTGCATGAGAATGTGCACTTATATGTGTTATTGTTCAAATAAAATGTTTAAACCAACCCAAGTAATTACTCACGCTTCATATTTACTGGCTAACAATTCTTTGAGGTGTGGTAGGAGACTACTGCATATATCTAGGTTCCATAACCCTCTGAAAATATGAAGTAAGACATTAATTACATAAAACCTCAATAGCTCAAACAACCTCTACCATCTGGAACTACTGATATGTCCATTATTATAAGAGTAAAGGACACAATTTCAACTATTTTTACAAGGGAGAAAACATTTGGTACTTCTTGTCCCCTCTCCTATAAAGTATACCACCACTTTGAATACTTTTCAAAGTGGGGTTATAAATATAGCAAAGATGTCTGATCTATAAAAAGTTAAACCAGAAGACAAATGGATCTGAACCGCTCACCTGAGTGCTCTGGGTGTATATGCTGAGAAGATTTTTGAATGGGGTTTTACCAGGGGCAGCCTGGGGCGATAGGGTGAGGCAAAGGTGTCCTGAATCTTATGTCACTGGGGCACCCAGATGATATTGGCTGCAGCATGTAAGGGTAGAGGGGGAATTTTGTTAAAAACCAGGGCACCCAGAGTTGTGGTTCTTGCACGTGACACACCTGCTTAACCTCATGTACAACTGTACCAAGTACCATCAATATATCTCAAAGAGTATTAGAGATGTGGCCATCACAAGGTAGTGATTCTATATTATTGGAAGGGGAGAGTTGCGGTTCTTGTGCATGACACACTGTCTCGGCCTTGTGAACAACTGTGCCAGGTGTCATCAATATATCTTAAAGGGTAATGGAGTTATGGCCATCACAAGGTAGTCACTCTATTTTATTGGAAGGGGAGATAACTCAAAAACCATGGCAACCAGAGTTGTGGTTCTTGTGCATGACACGCTGTCTCAGCCTTGTGAGCAACTGTGCCAGGTACCATCAATATATCTCGAAGGGTATTGGAGTTATGGCCATCACAAAGTAATCATTCTTTTTTATTAAAAGGGGAGATAACTAAAAATGTATGGCATCCAGAGTTCTGGTTCTTGCGCATGACATGCCGTCTCAGCCTTGTGAATTTGTGCCAAGAACCATCAATGAATCTCAGAGGGTATAGGAGATATGGCCATCACAAGGTTGCGTCTATGGACGGAAGGACAGACGGACAGATGCCAGGCTGATCGCTATATCCCCCGAACCTATTCGGTCTGGGGATAAAAATAGTAATTCATATGAAATGTCATATCTTCTTATATCAAGAAAGTTTAGGAAATACATATTTGAAAAAAAAAAAAATGACATCTACATACCATCACAAAAACATGCCTATATAATTATGAACCCCACTTTCATATAGTAAAACTGGGGTTTACAGGGAAATATCAGAATATTTCATCTTAAAAATTATTTTTTTATCGGCGATAAAGATTACAATGTATTTGTATAGGCCTGTTTTCGTAACGATTCGAAATGGTGGCTTTAGGGTTAAATATATATATTTGTTACCTGTGTTTATGATACTCATGTGAAACACAAATAGTGTAAGAATAACTAATAAGGAAAGATGAACAAGCTTTGCAAGAAAGGTCAGTTAAGGCGGACATAAAGACGAGAACATTGTCACCATATACAAGGTAAAACTTATTATTTTATACATAGCAGTGAAATCAATGCATATCTGAAACAAACTAGAAATGCGTCCATAGGACACGGATGCCCCCGCCTGAAAATATGTCTATGTTCGTATTCATCCATAGAAAGTTATTGACCGTGTTGTTTTGGGCCCTTTTTTCACATTTGACCTCTAAGTATGACCTTGACCTTGGAGGTAAGGACCTTGGTTTTGTGTGAGGCAGATAGTCACATGATGGCCAACATTTCTGCCAAGTAATTTCAAAATCCATCCAGAGATAAGAAAGTTATTGACTGTGTTTAAGTTTCGGACCATTTTTTTGACCTTTGACCTCTAAGTTTGACCTTGACCTTGGAGGTACAGATCTGGGTTTGCATGTGACACATCGTCACATGATGGTTAACATTTCTTCAATGTTATTTCAAAATCCATCCAGAAATTAGTAAGTTATTGACTGTGTTTAAGTTTCGGACCCTTTTTTTGACCTTTGACCTCTAAGTATGACCTTGACCTTGGAGGTAAAGACCTGGGTTTTACACGTGACACATTGTCTCATGATGGTTAACATTTCTACAAATAAATTTCAAAATCCATTCAGAAATAAGAAAGTTATTGACTGGGTTTAAGTTTCGGATCCTTTTTTTGAGCTTTGACCTCTAAGTATGACCTTGACCTTGGAGATACGAACCTGGGGTTTGCAAGTGACACGTCGTCTCATGATGGTTAACATTTCTGCCGAATAATTTTAAAATCCATCAAGAAATAAGGAAGTTATTGACCGCATTTAAGTTTCGGACGGACGCACGGACAGACAGGGGCAACGCTATATGCCCTTTCCACCATTCTTCGAATGGCGGGGGCATAATAAAAGTGAAACTTTCACAGTGTGAATATAAATGATATTTTCACAGTGTGAAAAATAACATGACCGTGTTATTTCACAGTAGCAGCCGGGACTACTTTTCTTGCCGAAATTCATTTGTTATCTATAAAATAATTCTGTAAAATACTTTGAAAAGCACTCTTTGTACTGTAAAAATACTGTATTCAAAATGGTGATCTGTTTATGCTTGGAAACTGACAGTTGTGACGTCAAAGCCACGTCAAAAATTGTGACGTAAGATCCGATTGATCAATTACAGTAAGTGTCCTAAAATATTATAAAATAAAAAGAAATTTACTTTTTTTTTTGATAAATATCAAAAATATTTCATCGAGTGTGTTGAAAACATCAGTTTTCGCACAAGTGAAAATTCTGATGTTTTCAACACACTCGATGAAATATTGCACAAGTGAAAATTCTGATGTACTCAATGAAATATTGCACGAAAATTTTGATGTTTTCAACCCACTCGATGAAATATTTTTGATATTCATCTCAAGAAAGTAAATATCCTCTATTTATTTCACAAGAGGTGCAGCCAGAGAAATGGAGACATTAAAGTAAGAACCTGTTCACACTAGGATCTGATCTGTTCCAAACCAGAATTTGAGCCCCGGCCCATTGGGGCTTGAAGAAATAGATGGGCTGCATGATGCTTCTACGCAGAGCTGAAACTGACCCGCACACAAGTACTGGTAAACTGCTTAGAGGATCTAAGCCTGCCCAGGCAATGCAGTGTGAGTCGGCCCATCCATGCTTATAAACCCTTTTGGTTTCATTGGGCGGCAGGGCTTGAGATGTCTTTTCATCTCAATGTCGGGTAAAAGTCCCACAAAAATGAAATGACGGGGACGTTAAACTTCAAATCAAACAGACAAACAAAAAAAAACAGACTGTGCCCAGGATAAAATAATGTTCACACTAGAAGTACTAATCTGGTCTGGACCAGTCTAGTACAAGTGTTATCACTCTCTGGGCTAATTCAGAACATGACAAATTGTTGATATTTTTTCTTCATTTTCTCAGAAAACAGGACTTGATATCTCATGCTCATTGTCTAGGAGACAATTTGAATGATATAACAAATCCTGTTTTCAGGGAAAAATATTTCAAAATGTCATCTGCTGAAAAAATACCCAGCATGCAGAGTGTTAGACTTTTTCATACTGACTGAGTAGCGCCTAACATTGAACTGGCCTATCACAAAATTATTTTTGGGTGGATTTTGTTTATAGTTGGCTATGTGCAAAATCAAAATAAGGTTATTTATATGCTCGTCTCATTCCTATAATGTCCGAGTGCTGTGTAAATTTAAAATCTGGGCTTGTGTTAAAGTCATAGTTCAGGACTATTTTCACAGAAGTCGAAAATCTTAAAACTTCCATTTGCCCTGCATTGAAAAATTTATATGCTGCTATGGTTTTTGTTTGTTTGTATTCGGGTTTAATGGCCCAGTCAACACTATTTAGGTCATTTTTGAGTTGGTCAGTTTACCTATCCACACTTTTCCTGGGCATGCTTATATGTAAACTGTTAACAAGTATAGTGCACATTCTTTTGCCAGAAACTGAAAACTGCCCTCCTTGAATCAGCGAGAGAGAATGACCGTAAATGCTGCTATGGTAAATCTGTAAATTTATACTGGACAAAGTCCAAACTATTACTTGCCCTGCAGCCTTTGGTACTCTTAAATACATGCATGGATTTTCCTAGTCCTGATTCATAGACAATCACCTATCAGTACTCGCAGTGTTTGATTGCGTTGAATTTGTCAACAGAGCAGCTGATTTTGACAGGAAAGGGAATGTAACTTTGGCCCCACCTAGCCTGCATGAAGTAATTGGACTATAAAAATTGACAAAGTGTACTGTCTACTTGAGGCTTCCTTACTAACACTCTGCATGCTGGCTATTTTTTCAGCATTTGGTGCAAATTGTCTCTGATGGAGACAATTTGCATGAGATGTCAAATCCTCTTTTCTGGGTAAAATAAAACAAATGCTGTCACATGACAGCATAGCTCGCATGTTTCGTGCCTTCAAGATATAAGGTAAACATATGGAACCATGAAATATAGGTCAAACTCACCTACATATATTTTGAAGTCAATCATCAGGTCACATGGAACATATATTCAAGATATTACATTTCAGAATGAAATGGTATCTGAATTATAAGGTAAAATAACTGAACCATGAAAAGAGGTCACACTGACCTAGATATATTATCTCTGTCAATCATCTGGTCACATGGAAGTTATAATTCAGGTTTGAAGTTTCTCCAAGAAATGGTACTCAAAATATATGGCAGGATCACTGAATCATGAAATATAGATCACACTGACCTAGATATATTTTTATGTCATTCATCGGGTCACATGGAATTGATTATTCAGATATGAAGTTTCTCCATCAAATAGTATTCAAGATAAAAGGCAAAGTCACTGAACCATGAAATATAGGTCACACTGACCTACATATATTTTGAGGTCAATCATCTGGTTGCATTGAAGTAATATCCCAGGTATAACATTTCTCCATCAAGACAGTATTCGAGATAATAGGCAAAATCACAGAACCATGAAATATAGGCCACAATGACCTAGATATACTTGGAGTTAAATCATCATGTCATATGGAACTAATAATCCATGTGAGACATTTCTCCATCAAATAGTATTCAAGATAATAGGCAAAATCAGTGAACTATAAAATATAGGTCACATTGACCTAGATATATTTGAGGTCAATCATGGGGTCACAATGAATAAATAATCCATGTATGGTGTTTCTCCATCAACTAGTACTCCAGATAACAGGCAAAATCACTGAACCATGAAACATAGGTCACACTGATCTAGATCTATTTTGAGGCCAATCTTTGGGGCACATGCAACTAATAACCCAGGTATGACATTTCTCAATCAAATAGTATTCAAGATAATAGGCAAAATCAATGAACCATTTAATATAGGTCACAGTGACCTAGATTTATTTTGAGGCCGATCATGGGGTCACATGGAACCCAGGTATGACATTTCTCTATCAAAAAGTATTCAAGATAATAGGCAAAATCACTGAACCATGAAATAAAGGTCACACTGACCTAGATGTATTTTGCACTCAACTATCAGGTCACATGGAACTAATTATCTAGTAGGTATGACAATTCTCGATATTATTCAAATAGTATTCAAGATAATAGGCAAAATCACTGAACCATAAAATATAGGTCAAAGTGACCTATGTATATTTTGAGGTCAATCATGGGGTCACATGGTACTAACATCCCAGGTATGACATTTCTCCTACAAATAGTCTTCAAGATATAAGGCAAAATCACTGAACCATGAAATGTAGGACATCAATGACCTTCACCCTTTTACACTTGAACCAATGTCACCAATTGTTTCATCATGGAAATGTATACAACAAATTACAAAGGTGTCCTAGATTTTGACCCCTAGCCCCACCCCATCCCCACTCCCAGGCATGAACCCAGGGGTGTGTTGTCTTGGAATCTCAGAAGACACCCCCAGGTATCCAAGTTGTAAATATGAATGCTTTGTGATGAGTGACTGTTGAGATAAAAGCATTTCAAAAACTTCAACACAGTATTAAAAAGGTGTTCTAGATTCTGACCCCTAGCCCCACCTCAGGGCATGAACCCAGGGGTCAGTTCTCTTTGAACATCAGAAGACCCTCCCAGGTACTTAAGTTACACATATGAGTGCTCTGTGATGAGTGACTGTTGAGATATAAGTATTTGAAAAACTGTAACACAGTGTGCCAGGAACGGAAACGCACATGCAAACGCGCATGTGGATGACCAAGGTGACAACAATAGCTCTCCATGTACTTCGTACAGGTGAGCTAAAAAATACCCATATTTGTTGTTGTCTGCTGAATTAGCCCAGTGGAAAAGGTTAAATAGATGCAAGGGCTGATCCAACATCTTCCATGACCAAAGAGCCCAAAATACCGGTGTTCTTATGGAGAGGCTATATGTCAAAAGTATACATGTTCAAGAATGATATAGAAATAGAATGACTGGCCCCGCCCATCGGGGCTTGAAGAAATATATGGGCTGCATGATGCTTCCAGGCAGAGCTGAATCCGGCCCGCACACTAAGTACTGGTAAACTGGATCTAAGCCCGTCCAGGAACCGCGGTGCGAGGCGGACCGTCCATGCTAATAAGCCCTAATGGTTTCATTGGGCGGCAGGGCTTAAGATGTCATTTCATCTCAATGTCGGGTAAAAGTCCCACAAAATTGGAAGCAACGTCTCCGAAATGACCTTTACAGTGTTGACGGGGACGTTAAACCTCAAATCAAACAAAAGACTGTCTTTGCAGCAGCTGCCGGAAGGTTATGCTTTCAGAAGTAAACCAGGGAAAATTAATCCGTTAAGGTAAAAGTACAGCAAATTTGTTCACTATTTGTCCTATATGTCCAATCAGAAATGCAGCTGAGTTTAGTGGGTCCGAGTTTCATGTCCCACTAAAAACTAATGAGACCTCTGTTTGAAGACTCAAATGAACATCTAGAGAAGCCTGATACTGAACAATGAACCCTGGTTAACGAGGCCAGTAGCATACCAAGTACACCATGGAGTCCAAATATAGATTGTAAGTACTCATTAGAACAGTCTCTATGAGGAGGTTCTAAAGAGTACCAACAATCAATTTTTCTGAGCATAAATAAGGAGTATAATAAAACCCCTGTCAACCCCACTTTTCTCTGTAAAGAAGAGGTTTAGAGAGGTGTTCATTACACAGACTTGTCAACCTGATGACCTGCTCAGTGATACAGTATCTGAGAATATCAATCTCTTACAAGCATAAGTGTCACATTTCCAAGTAGCAGAGTAGCTGATAATACGGACTCATGCTCACACACCAGTGTCTAGCTTAATAAAGTGATATTAAAAGCCACAATATTTAAACAATCCAATTTATTCAAAAAGATAAAATACACATATTGGGGAGTGCATTGTACTTACAGGACCCTGGGAACAGAAATACAGAAAAGGTTACTCTTTCTAAAGTATCAATATTCCAGGGATAATAGACACTTTTCCCTCCTCTGAAAGACTGAAAAAGCTTGGAATTGAACTGAACTCGCAGTGCCTGGTTTGCAAGTCAAGTAAGTACCTTAGCTTTTCTGTTCTGTTTTTCAACATCCCAGCAAACATTGGATGATCATTTAATGCATCCACAGTTTTCCTGGACACAAGAACAAGAGGCCCATGGGCCACTATGCTAGAAGACACTGCCCACTGGCAGCAATATATTTTAACAGGATAGGATTTAAATTTACTGATCAAAAAGTCTTATATGAGGCCCTTGATGAAGTGGAGGGGAAAGAAACGGCTCCTGTGGACCCCCCCCCCCCCACACACCCACTGAATGTATTGTGTCTAATCATAAGGAAAAGGAACAACAATATGCATGCTTACGGGGTAGGTATCTGAGTAGTTTCATAGATATATGGCCTTTTATGAAGTGGAGGGATGTGGCATGACCCCAGCACAAAGAGACCCAAGGTTGGTGTGACTGAATGAGACCCTAGGTTGGTGGAGCATTACCTGAGGCACCCCTTGGCGTCAATGAATGAGTCTTCTCAAAAGGAAAATGAATATATATGATTGAAGGGTGGGGCTCTGAACAGCTTCTCAGATATTTGGCCTTTTGTGAAGTGGAGATGCACCCTGTGAGATTGCTATCCTTGAATGTTTCTTATCATAAGGAACAAGAATACATACGGTTAAGAGGTGGGGATCTGAATGGTTTCTGAGATATTGGGCCTTTTATGAAGTGGAGGGGGTGGGTTATGGCCCCCTGCAGACCCCAAGGTTGCTGTAACTGAATGTGTCTAATCATAAGGAACACAAATATATAGGGTTTAGAGGTGGGGATCTGTAAGGTTACAGAGATATTGGGCCATTTATGAAGTGGAAAGGGCGGGGCATGGCCCCGTCACATCCAGGGGGAAACCAGGTTGGTGTCACTGAATGGGTCTTATCAAAAGGAACAAGAATATATATGGTTTAGGGGTGGGGATCTGAGTGGTTTCTGAGATATATGACCTTTTATGAAGTGAAGGGGGTGGAGCATGGCCCGGGCGCACCCCGGATTTGTTTTGTTTGATTTGAGGTTTAACTTCCCCATCAACACTATAAAGGTCATTTTGGAGACGTTGCTACCAATTTCGTGGGACTTTTACCCAACACTGAGATAAAATGACATCTCAAGCCCTGCCGCCCAATGAAACCAGGGTTTATAAGCATCAGGCCGACTCGCACCGCTTTGCCTGGGCAAGCTTAGATCCTCTAAGCGGTTTACCAGTACTCGTGTGCAGGTTGGTTTCAGCTCTGCGTGGAAGCATCATGCAGCCCATATATTTCTTCAAGCCCCAATGGGTGGGGGCCGTAAGACCCCTAGATTGCTGTCACTGAATGTGTCTTATCATAAGAAACAAGAACATAATATAATATGGTTTAGGGGTGGGGATCTGTAAGGTTTCAGCGATATTGGGCCTTTTATGGAGTGGAGGGGATCGTGTCACTGAATCTGTCTTATCATATGGAACAAGAAAACATATAGTTAAGGGGTGGGAATCTGAATGGTTTCTGAGATATGTGGTCTTTTATGAAGTGGAGAGGGGGGGGGGGGGCATGGCCCTGCCGCATCAATGCATATCTGAAACAAATAAAAGTGATACTTTCACAGTGTGAATATAAATGATATTTTCACAGTGTGAAAAATAAAATGACCGTGTTATTTAACAGTAGCAGCCCGGACTACTTTTCTTGCCGAAATTCATATCTTATCTATAAAATAATTCTGTAAAATACCTTGACCCCAAGTGGGTGTCAATGAATACGTCTCATCATAAGGAACAAGAATATAATATGGTTAAGGGGAGGGAATCTAAATGGTTTCTGAGAAAAATGGCCTTTAATGAAGTGGAGGGGGTGGGGCATGGTCCCGGCGCACCCCGGGGGACCCTTGGATTGGTGTCACTGAATGTGTCTTATCATCAGGGACAAGAAAATATATGGTCTAGGGGTGGGGATTTGTAAGGTTTTCGAGATATTGGGCCTTTTAAGAAGTGGATGGGTGGGACATGGCACAACCTGGGGAACCCTCAGGTTGGCATAAAAGCATATGGCTGAGAGAAGTTTACTCAAGAAACATTTCTATAAAAGTTTTGTCAAAATAGCTGCAATGACTTGGCAGTAAATGCCATTTTTCAATTTTCCCCATTATAAGTCTATGGAAACTCTAAGTTGCCATAGCAACCAAACTAAATAGCCGATTTTCATAAAAACACAAACTTTCAATCCACCAGCCCAAGGATGCTACAGATGAAATTTGGACCCAATCAGCCCAGTGGCTTCAGAGGAGAAGATGTTTAAAAGTGTTGACGCCAGACGACATACAACGACGGACAACTGCCTATCCTACAAGCTCTCCTGGAGCCTTTGGCTCTGGTGAGCTAAAAAGCATCAAAAACTATTCTTTATCTCAGGGGTAACAACCTACGTCATAGCAGACGTCATAGCATAGTCGTACCCATTTCAGAAGCGGCCATATTGGTGTAACTAGAGCTGTCAGAGGATCTGACTATAGCCCCGCTTCAGCGCTGTCAGAGAAGAAAGTTATTTAAGCTGCAGAGAAAACAGTTATGAACAAGAAATAACTGTTGAAAATTTTACATTATCTGGAAAAACTCTAAGAGTTGTGAGCCCTTGTCCCTCATTTCAATGAGCATGATACATTACCAGAATGTCCATGTTTATACTAAATTTCATCTTCCATTTTTCAATGTTCAAAGGGTAATAACTCCTAAAGTAGGCAAATCAGAGTCAGGGTTCCTGCGCTCTGCACATTGTCTCATGGTGCTTTACACTTGTGTGAAGTGTCATGAAAATATCTCAAATGGTTTGTGAGTTATGGAGCCGACACAGTCAAAATTGCCTTTTTAAATGTTCAAAGGGCAATAACTCCTAAAGTAGGCAAACCAGAGTTATGGTTCCTGCACTCTGCACATCATCTCAAGGTGCTTTTCATTTATTTGAAGTTTCATGAAAATATCAGAAACGGTTATGGAGCGGACATAGTTAAAATTGCCATTTTTTAATATTCATAAGCCTATAACTGAAAAAGTAGACAATCCAGAGTTTTGGTTTCTGCGCTCTGCACACGTAATATGGTGCTTTACATTTGTGTGAAGTTTCATAAAATTATCTCAAACGGTTTTTGAGTTATCGAGCAAAGACGGCTAAAATTGATATTTTTCAATATTCAAAGGGAAATAACTAAAAAATTAGGCAATCCAGAGTTATGGTTCCTGCACTCTGCACACCATCTCATGGTGTTTAATGTTTGTGTGAAGTTTCATGAAAATATGTGAATGGGTTTTAAAGTTATGGAGCGGACACGAAAATTGTTAACAGACACAGACAGACACACAGACAGACACACAGAAAATACGAAAACCAGAGTTATGGTTCTTGCGCTCTGCACATTGTCTCATAGTGCTTAACATTTGTGTGAAGTTTCATGAAATTATCTCAAACGGTTTTCGAGTTATGAAGCGGACACTGTTAAAATTGCCATTTTTCAATGTTCAAAGGGCAATAACTCCAAAAATAAGCAATGCAGAGTTATGGTTCCTGTGCTCTGCACATCGTCTCATAGTGCTTAACATTTGTGTGAAGTTTCCTAAAAATATCTCAAACGGTTTTCGAGTTATGAAACGGACACAATTAAAATTGCCATTTTTCAATGTTCAAAGGGCAATAACTCCAAAAGTAGGCAATCCACAGTTATAATTCCTTCGCTCTGCACATTGTCTTATGGTGTTTAACATTTGTGTGAAGTTTCATGAAAATATGTTAAGCAGATACAAAGTTATGGAGCCAACACAAATTAACGGAATCACGGAATTACGGAATTACGGAAAATGTTCAAAGGGCAATAACTCCAAAAGTAGGCAATCCACAGTTATAATTCCTTCGCTCTGCACATTGTCTTATGGTGTTTAACATTTGTGTGAAGTTTCATGAAAATATGTTAAGCAGATACAAAGTTATGGAGCCAACACAAATTAACGGAATCACGGAATTACGGAATGACAGAAGGACATGGCAAATCCAATATAGCCCCACTTTTTCAAAGCGGGGCTATAAAAATAAAATGCTACAAACTAGATTTGTACATTACGAGTCTTCAGAAAACATACTTCAGCTGGTAACGAACAATATTTGCATCCCATCAGTGAGCTAATTCCACCTAGAAACATTGAAAAGGCTTCGATAGCTTCGCCACAAGATTTGATTCGGCGCTGCAAACAATGATAGTTCCGACATCATTGCCAAATCAGCTTGTGTCGAATTATTTAAACAAAAGGCCACATTTCTGGGACAGATTTCAGCATGTTTGAATCTTTTATGATCTAATGCACCGACTGCACCTACGTGTTGTGACAAATGCCTTTTGTGTAGTAAACGCCGGCAAACCTAAGAATGGTTATGAAGTCACTGCTCTGAGGTAGGTTGTTCCCGCTGTATCTAGAGCTATATAAGATCATTGTTTGGAGATGAAACCTTTGTATAAAGACTCATCTTTAAGTTTGTGGAGAAGCCTGGCATCAAACTAATCAATTTTGAAGGGGAGCAGCTTAACCCTTATCCTGCTAAACACAACAACCACTACCCTTGCAAACAGTGTAGATCCAGATCAGGTGCTGTGTGATCAGGATCTTCAATGTTTGTCATACCATCTGCAAATTTAAACTAGAGCTGTTAGAGGATCTGACTACAGCCCCACTGCAGCAATATTAGATGAGAAAGACCCAAAGTTTGAATTCATGCTTACCAGATCACATCGCTGTAGGACACGGAATGTGGCAACATAAAACTTATCAAGGGATTTAACTCCCTGAGTTCTGGGCCATAAGCCCTGATTACAGTACACATCATTCATCAATCCATTGTCCATGTGTGTACTAGGTTTCAACTTTGTAACCCTTACAGTTCTTGAGAATAGATATAAGGTTCATCTAAGTTAAACAAAATGTATTTTAATTTTTCAAAAACGTACTATGGGACATATATGGACCCTTGGACCCTATTCAGGTATATGAAATACAGCCAGTCATTTCCATTATACAAACTTTCAGCTTTCAAGCTTTCATAGTTCCCAAGACAACTGATACCAAAAATTTTCAAGAATGTCAAAATTTGAAGAGTTATACACCCTTGACTCCTATTTCAGTATACACAATGCATCCCATCATTGTCCATATTTATACAAAGTTTCAGCTTTCTAGCTTTCATAGTTCCTGAGAAATATGTTACTAAAATTTTCAAGAATGACAAAATTTGAACACCTACCTTGGTCACTCTTCAACTACTACATCTTCTTTAACTTAGAGACCAAGTGTAGTATAAGTTTCATTGAAGTAGGACACAAACATTAAAGTTATTAAGCAAAATGCATTTTAATTTTGCAGTCAAAGAACGATGGAATCACAGAATGATGGAAGGACATGGCAAATCCAGTATAGCCCCACTTTTTCAAAGCTGGGCTATAATAAATGCATTATTTCAAGTAATTTCATTGGTTGATAGCCAGAATGGGTGTGACTAAATATGTTTATTCAGCAGGATAAGGCTTCTAAGCTCTGTAACTATACTGTAACACATCTATGTGAGGTAAAATGACAGTTTACTTACGATTTTGCATTCAATATATTAAGTACATCTACAATAACTGCCTGGTCATTCATGCTGATGGCTGAGTCTATGGCAGTCTGAAATATATAAATCTAGAATCAAAACTCAAACCAAAAGTGTCTCAAAATGTAACTTTGACGTAAAAGTTAATGTACAGACACCCCACCCTGGGGCTTAACCCAGGAGCTAAGACATTCTAATTTCTGTTTGAAAGGTAATGCTATAGAGATATCTTGTATCAAATATGAAGAGAATCTAACATTTGGTTAAAGAGATATGAGCAATTAACAAGAGGGCCATGATGGCCCCGAATCGCTCACCTGAATCCAAGATGTTTCAAAGCTTATGGAAATGAGGGAATCACTGCTTTAAGGAGATGTGGACCAAAGACTTTTATCTTTGGATTTAGGCAATTTTGAAAGAGCGTCATTCAAGGAACATTCCTGTGAAATTATTTTCAAATTGGGCCATTTGCCTAGGAGGAGATGTCATTGAAAGGTTTTTCTATTTTTAGCTCTGGCAGCCATTTTGTTTAACAGAGCAGAACGATTTAGGCAATTTTGAAATAGGGTCACTCTAGGAACATTCCTGTGAATTTCTTTTCAAATCGGGCCATTTGCCTAGGAGATGTTATTTAAAGGTTTTTCTATTTTTAGCTCTGGTGGCCATTTTGTTTAATGGTGCGGAAGGTTTTTCTACTTTTAGCTCTGGCAGCCATTTTATTTAACTGAGCAGAACAATTTAAACAATTCTGAAAGGGTTCAATCAAGGAACATTCCTGTGAAATTATTTTCAAATAGGGCAATTTGCCTAGGAGGAGATGTCATTTAAAGGTTTTTCTATTTTTAGCTCTGGCGGCCATTGTATTTAATGATTAAGGCAATTTTGATAGCGCGTCACTCAAGGAATATTCCTGTGAAATAATTTTCAAATCGGGCCATTTGCCTAGGCGATGTCATTGAAAGGTTTTTCTATTTTTAGCTCTGGTGGCCAGTTTGTTTAACGGAGCAGAACGATTTAGGCAATTTCAAAAGAGGGTCACTCAAGGAACATTCCTGTGAAATTCTTTTCAAATCGGGCCATTTGCCTAGGAGGAGATATCATTTAAAGGTTTTTCTATTTTTAGCTATGGCAGCCATTTTGTTGAGCGGAGCAGAACAATTTAGGCAATTTTGAAAGAGGGTCACTCTAGGAACATTCCTGTGAAATTCTTTTCAAATCAGGCCATTTGCCTAGGAGGACTTGTCATTAAAAGGTTTTTCAATTTTTAGCTCTGGTTGCCATTTTGTTTACTGGAGCAGAACGATTAAGGCAATTTTGAAAGAGGGTCAATGAAGGTGACCACTTGCCGTTGCTACATGCTAAATATCTAAGCTCTGAGCCCTGTGGTTTCAGAGAAGAAGATTTTTGAACCTTTTTTCCATTATGAGTATATAGGAGCTAAGAGGTACCAAGGTGTGGCCAATTTGGACCCAAGGGGCATGAATGGCAGGAATTATGTAGGTGACCACTTGCCGTTGCTACATGCTAAATATCTAAGCTCTGGGCCCTGTGGTTTCAGAAAAGAAGATTTTTGAAGCTTTTTTCGATTATGAGTCTATGGGAGCGAAGGGGCCCCAGGGCGTGGCCCATTTGGAACCCAGGGGCATGATTGGCAGGAATTATGTAGTTGACCACTTGCCCTTGCTACATGCTAGATATCTAAGCTCTGGGCCCTGTGGTTTCAGAGAAGAAGATTTTTGAAGCTTTTTTCCATTATGAGTCTATGAGAGTGAAGGGGCGCCGGCGCATTGCCCATTTGGAACCCAGGGGCATGATTGGCAGGAATTATGTAGGTGACCACTTGCCGTTGCTACATGCTAAATATCTAAGCTCTGGGCCCTGTGGTTTCAGAGAAGAAGATTTTTGAACCTTTTTTTCTATTATGAGTATATAGGAGCTAAGGGGCCCCGGGGTGTGGCCAATTTGGACCCCAGGGACATGATTGGCAGGAATTATGTAGGTGACCACTTGCCATTGCTACATGCTAAATATCTAAGCTCTGGGCCCTGTGGTTTCAGTGAAGAAGATTTTTGAAGCTTTTTTCGATTATGAGTCTATGGGAGCGAAGGGGCCCCGGGGCGTGGCCCATTTGGAACCCAGGGGCATGATTGGCGGGAATTATGTAGGTGACCACTTGCCCTTGCTACATGCTAGATATCTAAGCTCTTGGCACTGTGGTTTCAGAGAAGAAGATTTTTGAAACTTTTTTCCATTATGAGTCTATAGGAGCTAAGGGGCCCCGGGGCGTGGTCTGTTTGGACCCCAGGGGCATGACTGGCAGGAATTATGTAGGTGACCACTTGCCGTTACTACATGCTAAATATATAAGCTCTGGGCCCTGTGGTTTCAGAGAAGAAGATTTTTGAAGTTTTTTCCATTATGAGTCTATGGGAGCGAAGGGGCCCCGGGGCATGGCCCATTTGGAACCCAGGGGCATGATTGGCAGGAATTATGTAGGTGACCACTTGCCATTGCTTCATGCTAAATATCTAAGCTCTGGGCCCTGTGGTTTCAGAGAAGAAGATTTTTGAAGTTTTTTTCCATTATGAGTCTATGGGAGAGAAGGGGCCCCGGGGCGTGGCCCATTTGGAACCCAGGGGCATGATTGGCAGGAATTATGTAGTTGACCACTTGCCCTTGCTACATGCTAAATATCTAAGCTCTGGGCCCTGTTCTTTCAGAGAAGAATATTTTTAAAAATTTTCCCTTTATAAGTCTATGGGAGCTATATGTAGCCATGGCAACCAGAATTCCAATCTGATCAGCCCAAAAACCTTATGCAGCCTTTCCCCCTACCTGATGATGCTTCACATGAAATTGATCAAGATTGGCCATGGGGTATTAGAGATATACTTGTTTGAAATTGTTTACGGACGGACGCACACATGGACGGACAAACGGACGGACGGACGCACGACGGACAAAAAGTGATCCCAAAAGCTCACCTCGTCACTACGTGACAGGTGAGCTAAAAAGGTTTAACACAAAACTTTGATGTAAAAGTTGAAGAACAACCGAATTAAGGAACGAATGAACAGACGAATGGATTGAAAGACAAAAACTATATACCCCCTGACATGCTTTGTATGCCGGGGGTACAATAATAATAACAATAAAAATGTTTACAAGTTTCAGCTTGATTTAAAGTAATCAATAGGACGAGTTAGCCAGAAACAACATATTTACAGAAATTTTCAAACAGGCAACTCTGTTAATATTTGGTGGACTGCAACCTTGAAACAATATGAGCTGCTTCACAGCATGGTCTAACAAATCAAGTATCAGCTACATCGGGTTGGAGGATTTATCCGGAAATGAAAAAAAGTTTACAGATGGACAGACTGACACTGAGAGGCATAACATAATTTGATCTTTTTTCAAATGGGCATATAAAAATTTGTCGTCATATTATCTTACATCTTTGCTGACTCAATCCTTTTAACCCTTTAGACTAATACAGATACATATGCAAACAGTGTTGATCCCGATGAGATGGCTCATAATGAGTTGTCTTATCATGATCAACACTGTTAATGATTCTGCCGAAAACAATTTTTTCAACAAGAATTACGTTAAAGGCTATGTCGCGCCTGTGGGGGTGCAAAGTCACCCAACCATGATATGTAGGTCAAGGTCAATCAAAGATGCTTGTATAAAAGTTTCATTTCTTAAATGCAAGCTTGTACTAAGTATCATTAATGAAGCTGTAATAATTCTTGAGAAATGAACTTAACAATTAGGGTGAACGCTAGGGGGGTCGCAATATTTTACAAAGTCAGTGAACCATGAAATATAGGTCAAGGTCAAATATGGATGCTTGCATTTAAGTTACAATCCCCAGATACAAGTTTGAACCAAGTATCATTAATGAAACTCTTATAGTTCTTGAGAAATAAAATTGACCATTAGGGTGAACGCTATGGTTGTCGCAGTATTTTACAAAGTCAGTGAACCATGAAATGTAGGTCAAGGTCAAATATGGATGCTTGCATTTAAGTTGCTATCCACAGATACAAGTTTGTACCAATTATCATTAATGAAGCTCTTATAGTTCTTGAGAAATAAACTTGACCATTAGGGTGAACGCTAGGGTGGTCGCAATATTTTACGAAGTCAGTGAACCATGAAATGTAGGTCAAGGTCAAATATGGATGCTTGCATTTAAGTTTCCATCCACAGATATAAGTTTGTACCAAGTATCATTAATGAAGCTCTTATAGTTCTTGAGAAATAAACTTGAACCTTTGGGTGAACGCTAGGGTGGTCGCAAATGTTGACGCCTTGACAAATGAAGGTACAGACGGAAAACCAGGCGCCTATATCGCGTCATGCTAATAGCAGGCGCGACAATAATCACCATGCCAAACTTCAGAGATGGAAGAGACTACTTCAGAAACTCAGGGGTGAAGGAGTTATAGAGTGTGAAGCGCTGTGGTGCAGTGGTAAAGCATCGGATTAGAGATCGAGAGGTAGCCGGTTCGATCCCCGCAAGCGCCACGTGTTGTTTCCTTGAGCAAGAAACTTTATCCACATTGCTTAGTACTGGTTCTTACCCAGGAAAAGAGGGCCACATGGAAGATTAGTACAAGTACTAAATGTGTTACCCTCTATAAATAAGGTCGATTATTATTATTATTATTATTATTATTAGAATACCAGGTTCCTGTCTTTTGATATCAAGTTCATCAGGCAAGGCTTCGAGAACACTTGTAGAATCATGAGGAATGCCGAGCGATTCTACATGCGTTCTCAAAGCCAAGCCTGATAAACTTGATATCAAAAGACATGCACCTGGTATTCTATTTATCAGTTAATCTCCTTGTACACTCCTACAGTTTTGCCATTTTTTCCAGTTTGTTTGTTTGATTTGAGGTTTAACGTCCCTGTCAACACTGTATAGGTCACTTCCAATTTTGTGGGACTTTTACCCGACATTGAGATGAAATGACGTCTCATGCCCTGCCGCCAAATGAAATCAATAGTGTTTATAAGCCTGTCTAATAGTTCAGGCCCTGACTCACACCACTTTGCCTGGGCAGGTTTAGATACTCTCAGCGGTTTACCAGTATTTGTGTGCGGTTGGAGTCAGTTCTGCATGGAATCATCATGCAGCCCATCTATTTCTTCAAACCCCTATGGGCGGGGCAGGATTTTTCCAGCAGTCCAGTACATAGAGTTCATAGAATCTGATAAAGCTCACTTGTCCTGAATGTCATTTGACCTATCACCAGTAACAATTCTGATTCTGAGATGGCATATCTTTATCAGGTCAATGTGTTACAATGTTATTAATATAAGGGGTAACTGATAAATTTGTTTATGCTGTACCTATTTACCTTAGTGTTACCAGAAGTCCACATCACTCTTACAGTTTGTAAGTTTAACTTCTAATGGCAAACACTCGTGTCATGGTTGTATGTCCCTTTTTTATTATGTCAATCTGTTACAATGTAATTAATGTAAGGGGTAACTGATGAAAAATTTCAAGCTGTACTGGCTTACCTTGGTGTTACCAGAAGTCCACATCACTCTTACAGTTTGTAAGTTTTTACTTCTAATAGCAAGCACTTGTGTCATGGTTGTATGTCCCTTGGTTATTATGTCTAAACTACCTTCCTCTGTGAGATTGTTAGTTTGATCCCCACCGGACTTCACATTGGCCTACAACAGGTTCACACAAACAGGATTTTGTGATGTATACAGTAAAATTCCTATATTAAGACCACCTTTTGGACTGTTCAAAAGTGGTCTTAAAGACCACTTTTGAACAGTCCCAAAGGTGGTCCTTGCCCAGCAGACACTGCGGGCAGAAAAAACAATGAAAGATTTAGTGCACCCTTCAAAATAAGCTTTTGAAAGCAGAATTAGTGTTAATTGTAGGTGGGTCTTAATAGCGAAATTTTTCTGTACATTGCTTCAAGTAATTTAGAGTGATGAGGATAATTAACCCATTGTATACTAGGAGACTCTTCCATTGCTATATGTCAAATAAGTCCATTTGTCATATATGGGGTGTCAAGCCTAATTTTTCATTTGTATTCTGTTTTTGATGGAACATTCTGTTAGCAAATAGTTCAGGCCCATTCAGGTGACGCGTTCTGTCTAATAGTTCAGACCCTGATCAGGTGACTGCACTGTTTGCCAAGGTACCCCTTTAGGGGTTTACCGCATGCAATGGGTTGTTCACACTATAACACTATGCAGCTTCAGTTTTTATGAAACACCTTAAGTTGTAAGAATATGGGATAAATGTTAATGTATTTATGACAATCAAATGATCATAAGCTGTTGCCTGATGATATTTCTCCAACCTACAGAAACACAAATGCTCCAGATGCACATACCATGGGTTTTCTTCACTTCTTGCTTGGCAGAACAGTATGTTTTGTTAGAATTGCCTTTTTGAAAAATCTAACAATAAGGCGATTCCAATAAGTACAGTCGAACTTCAACCTTTGGGACCTCGAAATCTGTTCGAGACAGGGGTAGTTCGAGCCACTGAGGGAGACTGCCAGGAGGTATACGATATACTTTTGGGTATCTTTTCGGTGTTTATAATGAAAATGTATGCTGTGTGTACTCATTAGAATCACCTCATTGAGGCGATTCTAATGAGTACACACAGCATACATTTACAAGATAAAAGACTAAAATATCCTTAATTATCCCCCCCTATTTCTTATGTAGAGGATTTCGCTAGGGGCTCAAGAATGGGTTCGACGCATCCATGGTAAACGAGCCATCGGTGTTCAAGCCATCGAAGTTCTACTGTACCTACAACATATGATTTAATGGAGAAATAAGATTTATTGTTAAGCAGTCCTCATCTGATCTGGAGTTATAATGAGTTTTGCCTTAGTCTAAGCGACTGAACATTAGATTGGCTCATAGCACTTCTTATGAATATGTGTAATGATAAACAAAACTTTGCCGGCCTCGGTAGCTCATTTGGATGCGCATCTGACTGGTGATCAGGACGCGGGTTCGATACCTGCCGGGGCAAGCAACATTCTTTCGTGGAGATTGATCATGAAATCTTTTCTACGGTCATTCTCTCCCTTCTGCTGATTCAAGAAGGGCAGTTGTCAGTTTATGGCAAAAGAATGTGCACCACTGTACTGGTTAACCATTTTTGTATAAGCTTGCCCAGAGAAAGTGTGGATAAGTAAACTGACCAACTAAAACTGACCTAAACAGTGTTGCCTGGGCAATTAAACTCCAATACAAACAAACAATACAAACAAACAAATAAAAAACATCATAACAAAGACTGTTTTTATATCATAAGGACTGCTCTTTAAAGAAAAGAATTTGCTCCCTTTTTAAGAATAGTCATTCTCCGTGCAGTTTCTTTTTCAATTTTTCTTGTTGTGTGCAACATTTTGGTTATACAACTTTTTTGCAAATCACTAATATTCAATTTTAAAGACACTTCCAAAACTTCTACACAGCCTAATAAGAACTTTTTATAATTTATGCAATAAAGTCTATTACCGGTAAGAAGTCTGATGGGTTCACTGAATGTGCTTGAGATTCTTGTGCCCGGGGTTGTGGCTTCTCTGGGGGCGGAGCTCTGGGCTTTTCTTGAATCTTGACAGGAGGCGGAGTTCTAGATTTTTCTTGTGCCCGCCCAGGAGGAGGAGTTCTGGGCTGTTCTACTGGAGGAATATCAATGGGCGTGGCATCTGGAGGCTTCATCCTGGGTGTAACTTTGGTGTTAGTTTTTGGAATGTTGGATTTGGACGGTGGTGGCTGTGTTGCTTTCTTGGCAGGTGCTGGTTGTTTTACTGGCTCAGTCTCGGGCTCGGGCATATTGGCTGAAATATTACATTGATAACAATTTTAACCCTTAAGCTGCCGAGAAAAACTGCATCTCAAAATGTCGCCTGTTTATGTTGTCTGCTCAATCTCCATGCACAATTTTCAAACATAATTTTAAATAGAGACAAATAGTGTGGACCCTGATCAGACTAGAAGCAGTCTGATCTGGGTCCTCTGATCTGGGGCAAACATTAAAGGAGCAGTCTGATCTGGGTCCACACTGTTTGCAACAATGACTTTAAAGTTCCAGCAGATGACAAAGCAGGTGACAATTGTTGAGATGGGCATCTAAAGGGTTAATCTGATGAACAACATTTGGACATGGCCCCTTTGTATTGTCTAATGTTTTCAATTGGCATACACAACCAGCTAACAGGGCTAGATGCATGATTTCCTGCCTGAAGTTATCTCAACGTCTTTTCTACATGTCTGTGTCAGAGTGGCGGAGGCTCTGCCCAGCCTACACATATGTACAAGCTCACCCGAGCCTGTGCTGATCCATATGCAATAAGTACCTGTTTCTAATGGGCTGGCTCAATTACTTGTCAACAGTTTTATTACATTTGAGTCTGTGTACATGACGATGTACAACTTAGCATGTGTAAGTAAGTAAGTCTTTATTCAATGATTTAGGCTTTTGGCCCGCTACAAGTAACAACAAGATGTGTTTGTGAAACACTGATGCCCCCGGACAGCGCATGTTAAATATGAAAGCAGTATCACTAAGCAGTCGAAAGGTATGGCCAAAGTTCAAGTCTTAAAAAGTAGGTCAAGGTCACAAGGTCAAAAATTATGGGATCGTTTGAAAGGTCTTGTGACACAGAATGCACATGTGAAATATGAAAGCCCTAACACCTACCAATCAAAAGTTATGGAAAATGTTAAAGTTTTTAAAAAGTAGGTCAAAGGTCAAAAATTATTGTACCACTGGAAAGGTCTTGTGAAAAAGGATGCATATGTGAAATATGAAAGCCTTATCATTTACCAATCGAAAGTTAAAGACTATGTTAAAGTTTTTAAGAAGTAGGTCAAATGTCAAGGTCACAAGGTCAAAATTTATGGTACCACTAGAAAGGTCTTGTGACAAGGAATGCACATGCGAAATATGAAAGCCCTAACAATTACCAATCGAAAGTTATGACCAAATGTTAAAGTTTTTAAAAAGTAGGTCAAACGTCAAGGTCATGAGGTCAAGAATTATGGTACCGCTAGAACGGTCTTGTGACAAGGAATGCACATGTGAAATATGAAAGCTGTATCTATTAACAATCGAAAGTTATGGCCAATGTTAAAGTTTCTAAAAATTTTGAAAAAAGTAGGTCAAAGGTCAAGGTCAAGAGATAAAAAATTATGGTACCACTGGATAGGTTTTGTGATATGGTATACACATGTAAAATACGAAAGCTCTATCTATTACCATTCAAAAGTTATGCCCAATGTTAAGGTTTTTGTAGACTGACAAACAGACAAATGGACAAACAGACAGACCAAAAACCATATGCCCCCAAATCTCTTAGATTCCGGGGGCATAACAATCAATACAATTTCATACAGCGCCATTTCTTTACATTAGGTTACAATTTAAAGCTGTTTCTACTTTTTCATCAGGTGAAAAATAAAGCCGGCAACATTTTTAACTATGCCTTCATTGTTGTGTGATTGAATGTTATAGAATTCTTATAACGATGCAGTACTATATACGCCAGCCGGTAGATATACATGTCTTATATCATCATAAAGAGGACATTGAAAAAATGCCTGATATTCATCTTAAGTTGGATAAACTTTGTAATTTAAGACATAGTAACTGCAAGTTCTATATTCCTTAGGTATCCCTGTATGTCTCCCCCATTTCAATGTTTAATTTATGATTTGAACACCTAAATTTTGCTATTGCTTTTCAAATGGAAAACGGCAAATTGCTGCTAATATATCACTCGACATTCAGCATTGTCTTAAAATGCTTGTAATGCTCACATTTTGCAGAGCTTGAAACCTGTTCATGCCAATCTTAGACACTGCAGTGAATTACCCGCTGTCTAAATATCTTCAGAAATGCTGTTACATCGTAATAACTACATAAACCCAAAGCCGAACCTGTACAGAAGATCACACACATTGCTAGCCCAATTAACTCGCCCAACTTCCATGTGTGCTTTCAGCGTCAAATAACAGCTCTTTGGGTACCTATTTTGATGCATATGTTGTTTGATTCATATTTTGATTCATATGTTGTTTGATTCATATGTTGTTTGATTAATCATATGTTGTTTGATTCATCATATGTTTGATTTATATGTTGTTCATTTATTCATATAAAGTAAATGACACCAGTACTTTATGCATTTGTTGTGCTATATGGTGCAGAGCAGAAATCTGCAAGCATCAAAGATTAAAATCAGCGAGCACACCAATGTATCCATAATATGAGATCTATCACTATGTAACCCTTTCAATGCTGAACCCGAATGTATCCTTTTTTCTTGAAAGCAGTATAGATCCAGATCAGCTGGCTTCTCTGAAGCCAGCTGATCAGGATCTATACTGTTTTCCATTCTGCTTCTAAATGCCTGGTAAAAATTGAAATCATGGAACACAACTAGTGGAAAATTGGGGAGGAGTGTGAAATATTCAGCATGACAAGGGTTAAGCACCCATTTCTCATAGGCTGGCTCAATTACATGTCAACTACAGTTAATTAGATTTGAGTCTGTGTACATGACAATGTACAACTTGGCATGTGCAAGAATCAAAGACTGAAATCAGCGAGAACACCAATGTAGCCATATATGAGATCTATCACTTCATAAAAACCTGTCTTAGGAGCTTGAGAGCTGGGGTCAGTTGTTTAAAACTAACGACGATGTTAGTTAACGTGTTAAAACTTTGATCATTTAATATGGCAAATATGCAAAGATTTTTACTGAGAAAAAAGGTGAGCAGCTTTTGCATCTGCATTATTATACATACCATCATCATTAGGAGGCTGGAATGGCTCTGTGTGTCTAACTGGTGACCGATCTGGAATAATTTGATTATACATACCATCATCATTAGGAGGCTGGAATGGCTCTGTGTGTCTAACTGGTGACCGATCTGGAATAATTTTAATATACATACCATCATCATTAGGAGGCTGGAATGGCTCCGTGTGTCTAACTGGTGACCGATCTGGAATAATTTTAATATACATACCATCATCATTAGGAGGCTGGAATGGCTCTGTGTGTCTAACTGGTGACCGATCTGGAATAATTTTAATATACATACCATCATCATTAGGAGGCTGGAATGGCTCTGTGTGTCTAACTGGTGACCGATCTGGAATAATTTTAATATACATACCATCATCATTAGGAGGCTGGAATGGCTCTGTGTGTCTAACTGGTGACCGATCTGGAATAATTTTAATATACATACCATCATCATTAGGAGGCTGGAATGGCTCTGTGTGTCTAACTGGTGACCGATCTGGAATAATTTTAATATACATACCATCATCATTAGGAGGCTGGAATGGCTCTGTGTGTCTAACTGGTGACCGATCTGGAATAATTTTAATATACATACCATCATCATTAGGAGGCTGGAATGGCTCTGTGTGTCTAACTGGTGACCGATCTGGAATAATTTTAATATACATACCATCATCATTAGGAGGCTGGAATGGCTCTGTGTGTCTAACTGGTGACCGATCTGGAATAATTTTAATATACATACCATCATCATTAGGAGGCTGGAATGGCTCTGTGTGTCTAACTGGTGACCGATCTGGAATAATTTTAATATACATACCATCATCATTAGGAGGCTGGAATGGCTCTGTGTGTCTAACTGGTGACCGATCTGGAATAATTTTAATATACATACCATCATCATTAGGAGGCTGGAATGGCTCTGTGTGTCTAACTGGTGACCGATCTGGAATAATTTTAATATACATACCATCATCATTAGGAGGCTGGAATGGCTCTGTGTGTCTAACTGGTGACCGATCTGGAATAATTTTAATATACATACCATCATCATTAGGAGGCTGGAATGGCTCTGTGTGTCTAACTGGTGACCGATCTGGAATAATTTTAATATACATACCATCATCATTAGGAGGCTGGAATGGCTCTGTGTGTCTAACTGGTGACCGATCTGGAATAATTTTAATATACATACCATCATCATTAGGAGGCTGGAATGGCTCTGTGTGTCTTACCGGTGACCGATCTGGAATAATAATAATGATATTCATAACATAGCTACAGATAATGCGTAGAAGCCTCCGTGGTGTAGTGGTTACGCTACTCACCTTGTAAACCAGGGGTCATAGGATCGATCCCTGGCTTCTCCAGACTTTCGGATGAGTCTTTACACCGAGGTCTCATCTCCGTATGACCTTAGCTGTTGGTGGGACGTAAAATTCAAACACTCATAGATAATGCGTATCAACAATTATATAATTAAAGGTCCCATACGTTTCTTATTTCTCAATAAAAAACCTTACGCTGTGGGTCTACTGGTTTAACAGGTTATCCGTGTACTTATTCTGTATCCAGCTTATATAAGTAAATCAAGCATTCCTGTCTTGTTTTAGATCAATCTAGGTATTCATCAATCTTTTGCCTAACTTACATTTTATTGTATTTGTTAAATTTGGTAAATTATCTGTAAAATAGAAGTGAATGATTAGAAAACGATACAATTATCCCACACCTCCCATGTGAAAACTGAAGTACCCTGGGTTGTCTTGTCGACTGTGTTTACATATATGACCAGTGTATTAGCAAACATCTCTCCTGAAACATTTTCTGGTATTTGTTTTTAATTTTTTTCAATGAAACCTGAACAAAGCATGATCAGGAATTTAACATGAACTAAAAAACAAGATAAAAACCAAATATCTGTTTTTATAAAGTTTTTTTAAAACCAATATAATTTAATTTTACACATTTTCTTTGAAAACATGGACCCATGCTTCTTCAATGATTATATTTTTTACAACAAAAATCATGTTTTGTATACCATTCATGTTATATATAGGTATAGCTAGCAAGGTGTGTTGTTTTGGTTGTTATCACAATGAGTGTACTATATGAGGTTGTTCTCGAATGGCGTAATTAACCCTTCTCTTGCTGAATATTCAGATTAACCACACCCATTTCTGACTATGAACCAATCAGATTACTTGATGTAATTTATTCCTACAAATTCATAAACTGAATGTCAAACAG
Source organism: Lucinisca nassula (assembly GCA_963580285.1). NCBI lineage: Eukaryota > Metazoa > Mollusca > Bivalvia > Lucinida > Lucinidae > Lucinisca > Lucinisca nassula. The sequence continues at coordinate 151,598,169 of OY757017.1, forward strand.
TGTAGATCCTGATCAGATGGCTTCTTCAGAAGCCATCTGATCTGGATCTACACTGTTTGCAAAGATAGGGGTTGTCGTGAACAGCAAGATAAGGGTTAAAGCAGGATAAATCAACAATTCAGTACAAAATTCCATTCAGTACAAAATTGATTGAAAATCAACAATGATGATATTTTACATTAACACATTTCTTATATGGAGAAAACGTGGTTTGAATTAGCCGACATATTGTATGATGTTATTGTAATCTTCAAATAAACAGGGAACCAGGCTGTCAGTATACTGAAGTTGTTAAGCAAGCATTTGTCTTAGAAAATATGCAAAATTTGCATATGCAAAAAGAATATGCAGGTGTGTTCTATTATGCTTTATTGTTTAAGTATGAAGAAATGCTTAACTGACAAATTCTCCAAATTTCCTGTAATTGTTGCATAGAGATGCTCTTTCTTCTCAAAACAGATTGGGGTTATCCGAATGATAACATCCTACGCGACGAAGATTTGGGAAAAACTAATAATACTGGTCAGATGTATCCACCAGTCATACATATACTGAGTATACTTGTTAGAAATGTGATTTGTTACAATTGTGATTCCAACAAGTACCCACAACTTTGTTTGTTTGCTTTTTGATTTGAGGTTTAACGTCCCCATCAATACTGTAAAGGTCATTTTGGAGACGTTGCTTCCAATTTTGTGGGACTTTTACCCGACATTGAGATGAAATGACATCTCAAGCCCTGTCGCCCAATGAAACCAATAGGGTTTATTAGCATGGACGGTCCGCCTCGCACCCCGGTTCCTGGACAGGCTTAGATCCTCTAAGCGGATCTTGTTTAACAGTACTAGTGTGCGGGCCAGATCCAGCTCTGCGTGGAAGCATCATGCAGCCCATATATTTCTTCAAGCCCCTATGGGCGGGGGCTTATACCCACAACTTATGTTTCTAATAAGGAAAATTATCCTCGCTAGCTATTCCACCTTAATTATCTAGAGCTATGTAGTAGTAGTAATGATAATAATAGAATCTCAGATGGATGAATAATAAAAGCCGCAACTAGCATATTCTTCAGAAGTTGTATATCTTCAACATTAACAGTTTGATTTTTTTCTTGACCATTACCTTTTTACATTTTTTTTTTCAGTTTTGAAAAATCCTGCAAAAGTTTGAAAAAAAAAAATGAATCTGACTAAAGATGTAAATTATGTCTTTGCTGTTTGGCTATGAAACTGCAATCTGTCAAGATATTATTTTGTCAACAGCATTCCTTTGCTATTTGAGCCAGCATATGAGAAAAAGCTCTATTAGAAAACTATTATAATGAAGACCTGTGCGCCTAGTGAAGACTCTGATCAGACTGCAAGAATGTGCAGGCTGAATGTGCATGAGCCTTATAATGCCAATTGTCTTCTTTTATTATTTGTCAGAGCTGGCACACGACAAAACCAACAAGAATATCTGTGTGACCAGCAAAGACTTGGATCAGCCTAAGCATGCCTGCAGTTTGATCCATGTCCCTGCATTTGTTTTGTGTGTTTGATTTGAGGTTTAACATCCCCGTCAACAAAGTAAAGGTCATTTTAGAGACGTTGCTTCCAATTTTGTGGGACTTTTACCCAACATTGAGATGAAATGACATCTCAAGCCCTGTTGCCCAATGAAACCAATAGGGTTTATTAGCCTGGATGGTCCGCTTCGCACCGCAGTTCCTGGACAGGCTTAGATCCTCTAAGCAGTTTACCAGTACTAGTGTGCGGGCCGGATTCAGCTCTGTGTGGAAGCAACATGCAGCCCATATATTTCTTCAAGCCCCTATGGGCGGGGGCCGTCCCTGCATTTGCACGACATTGATAGTCTCTTGATAGAGGAACAAAGATAATTTTCCTTTTAACTTAACCCATAAAATGCCAATCACGACTATTGTCGTCTGCTTTCCCGTCTGCAAGTTACCTTAAAAGTAATTTTTTGCAAAACAGTGTGCACCCAGATCTGGGCCCACACTGTTTGCCTGTATGCAAAACTATTTTTAAAAAGTTTGCAAAACAATTCAGCAGACGACATAAGCAGACGACATTTTCAGATGTAGTTTTTCTCTGCGTCTTAAGGGTTAATAGAAATGTGTTATGGGTACTTGTTAGAATTGCCTCAATTACCCACAACATATTTTTTAACTGAGAAATAAGAAAAATTATCCTCTGATTATCAACAATACACCTCTTTATCTGGATCTATGGATAAGTGGGAAAACTCAAAATAGATTTTTTTCTCACATGAACATATACATTTTCATCTGCTTCCCCCGCTAAGCAATATTTTAACCCATTTAAAACTGTAACCCACAAATGGAATACTGGAAAACAGGCAGGCCCAGATCAGATGCTGCAGAATGTGGCGCCTGATGGCGGCGTCTGATCAAGGCCTCCACTGTTTGCTAAAAGTTTGGTCATTTTCCAAATAAATTTTGATGAAAACAACCCCGACACCCCTATAGTTTGAAATGGACTCCTGCTATATATAAGGAGGAAGATTCCACTTGGTACATAAAGGGTTAAACTGTAAACCCCAAAATGGAATACTGGAAAACAGTGTAGGCCCAGATCAGATGCTGCTGAATATGGCATCTGATCAGGGTCTTCACTGTTTTCAAAATGTTCTGCCAGTTAAAATCAACTCAAACCAGTACCCCTAAATTTCAAAATTGACTCCTGCTTAATACATGTATAAGGTGGAAGATTCCATACAGTACAAAATGGGTTGAAAAGCATAACAAAGTAATCATGCCACAGCATACACCACACACATATTTGTACCACAAAATGATTTTACATGTACATGGAAAATAGGTCAATTTTTTTCAAACTATTCCCATGTAGTTCAGAACCAATAATGTCATTTAATGCATTGTTAAAACTTATCATTGAATATGACCAATAATTTTATGTTTATATTTGTGCAGAAAAAAAAGTGAGTAGCTTTTGCAAAAACTACTCCAATTTTTTTTCAGCAAAAATACCTCTTTATCAGATATTGTACTTAAAAGAATATTTAACATTTTGACCAATTAATGATCTTGTTAAGCTAACAAGAATTTGAACAAGTAAGTCCTAATGATCATTAGTTCATTAACCCTTATCTTGCTGTTCACAACAGCCCCTATCTTTGCAAACAGTGTAGATCCAGATCAGATGGCTTCTTTAGAAGCCATCTGATCAGGATCTTCACTGTTTGGCATTCAGTTTATGAATTTGTAGCAATGAATTACATCAAGTAATTTGATTGGTTGATACACAGAAATGGGTGTGGCTTAAATGAATATTCAGCAAGATAAGGGTTAAAAACATTACAATAACACACCCATGTGACGTAGTGCATTTTTTCACATCTCCAAAATGGCTACTTTATGATGAAAATCCGTATTTTTTCTTAATTATACCGCAAACACAACCTATGTATTGGAGCAGAAATAAGGAAAATAATGTAAACCCCGTAAACCCCAGTTTTCCCTAAACAAAGTGGGGTTTAGGGGGTAATCATTTCAAGGACTTGTTTACGTGATCGCTCATTATTTTTATGATGTTTAGTAAAGCCGATGGCATGACTGATGTCAAAGAGGTTGTTAACTAAACAATGATAATAAATAAGGTTAGACACCACAAACATCATTATTGAAAACCTACTGTCATTTGTCATAGTGAGTCCCATTTACCAGACAGACAGACAGGCCTGCGCAAACAGTGTAAACCCAGATAAGATGCCACAGAATGGGGCACCTCATCAAGGTCTACACTGTTTGTTGCTCATCCAGCTATTTTTAGAATCAATATTGGGAAGTAAATTATACTTGTTCAAATTTTATGACAAATTTGGTAATGAGTTGAGGTGTCCAAATCTTAAGGGTAAATAACATAGGTGCTTGGAAGCCCGAATCCATAGATTTTGGGCCAGGTTTCCAGCATTCTTTTTTAATTGATGTTCTTTTAATTTCTTTTCTTGTGAATCTTCAAATCTGTCAGTGAACTGTCTGCAAAATATGTGGCTTTTGACTGTCTCAGGTTCCTTTGGCATCAAGGTTTCAGGAAGTGGTGGAAGAAGTGCTGAACTAAACTTCGGTCATTTAACCCTTCTCTTGCTGAATATTCAGTTTAGCCACACCCATTTCTGACCTTGAACCAATCGGATTACTTGATGTAATTTATTGCTACAAATTCATAAACTGAATGTCAAACAGTGTAGATCCTGATCAGATGGCTTCTTCAGAAGCCATCTGATCTGGATCTACACTGTTTCCAAAGATAGGGGTTGTCGTGAACAGCAAGATAAGGGTTAAAATCATGCTAAGCATAAACCTAATCTATGATAGTGTCTAGTTAATATGAGCTCTTAAAACTTGTGTATCTTGTCCCCAAAGCAGGGGTAGTGCAATAGCTATTCATTTTAACCCTTTAGACACCGAGAAAAACATCTGAAACTGTTGTCTGCTTATGTGGTCTGCTGAATCTTCTAGCAAACTTTGTAAAAATATTTTTGCATACAGGCAAACAGTGTGGGCCCAGATCAGACTGCTCTGTAGGAGCTCTGTAGGAGCAGTCTGATCTGGGTGCAAATTGTTTGAAAAAAATTACTTTAAAGGTAACTGGCAGATGGCAAAGCAGACGACAATTGCCGTGATTGGCATTTTATGGGTTTATACTTGCATAGGTGAGATAAAAATCTCTGTCATTCAGTTGTAATCCAGACTGTAATTTACTACTCAATACAGTTGAACTTCAATAACTGGGCCCAACTTGCACATAAGCCCCAGAGAATTCTTCCCCGAGCTAAAGGATAATTTAGGGAGATTTTTCTTAAGTCTTGAAAATGTATGGTGTTGTCACGTCACTTCTAGTGAGCCCAGAAGTGACAACAAGGCAATTCTATTGAGTACACCGAACATTCCTTTATTGTGTAGAAAATCTAAAAGATATTCTTATGCCTCATGACCCATGATTAACTTAGCTTAACGAGCTCATTAGTGGTCAAATTGTTAACTGTTCTAGCAAGTACAATATCTAAAATTTGGTTATTTTTGCTGAAAAAATGTGCAAAAGCTAATCACATTTTTCAGCAAAAATATTAGCATATTTACCATGTTAAATGATAAAAGTTTTAACAAAATGTTACGTGGTTACTTTAAAAAGTCATTGCTGCACACAGTGTAGACCCAGATCGGACTGAGGAGCAGTCTGATCACAGTCCACACTGTTTGCTAAAAGCAAAAATAGGTTTAAAAAGTTTGCAAGTAGATGCAGCAGACGACATTATTCAGATGCAGTTTTTCTTGTAATTTTAAGTGTTAAAGGCAGGAAAATACCAACAGCAAACATCTATGAGGGGAAAAGAACAGCAATGAAATGGATGGCAATGGGTTTTATGGTCTTCTATCTTTTACTGGTATAGTACCCTGACTGTCCATGAAGATTGATTGATTGTGTGGGGGTTTAACATGTCAACTCTTGTGGATCATTCTATGTCATTGCTTAGAGAAAGGGAGAAAGGAGATAGAAGATGAAAGACAGGGGTGAAAGAATGACATTGAAGAAAAAACAAGAATTCCGCCGAAGGCTATGTCGCGCCTGTGGGGGCGCAAAGTCACCCAACCATGATATGTAGGTCAAGGTCAAACATAGATGCTTGCACAAAAGTTTCCATTCTTAAATGCAAGCTTGTACCAAGTATCATTAATGTAGTTCTTGAGAAATAAACTTGACCATTAGGGTGAACGCTAGGGTGGTCGCAATATTTTACAAAGTCAGTGAACCATGAAATATAGGTCAACGTCAAATATGGATGCTTGCATTTAAGTTACCATATCCAGATACAAGTTTGTACCAAGTATCATTAATGAAGCTCTTATAGTTCTTGAGAAATAAACTTGAACCTCAGGGTGAACGCTAGGGTGGTCGCAATCTTTACAAAGTCAGTGAACCATGAAATGTAGGTCAAGGTCAAATATGGATGCTTGCATGTAAGTTGTCATCCCCAGATACAAGTTTGTACCAAGTATCATTAATGAAGCTCTTATAGTTCTTGAGAAATAAACTTGAACCTCAGGGTGAACGCTAGGGTGGTCGCAATATTTTACAAAGTCAGTGAACCATGAAATGTAGGTCAAGGTCAAATATGGATGCTTGCATATAAGTTGTCATCCCCAGATACAAGTTTGTACCAAGTATCATTAATGAAGCTCTTATAGTTCTTGAACCTCAGGGTGAACGCTAGGGTGGTCGCAATATTTTACAAAGTCAGTGACCCATGAAATGTAGGTCAAGGTCAAATATGGATGCTTGCATGTAAGTTGTCATCCCCAGATACAAGTTTGTACCAAGTATCATTAATGAAGCTCTTATAGTTCTTGTGAAATAAACTTGAACCTCAGGGTGAACGCTAGGGTGGTCGCAAATGTTGACGCCTTGACAAACGGACGGACGAACGAACGGACAAACGGACGGAAAACCGGGCGCCTATATCGCGCCATGCTAATAGCAGGCGCGACAAAAAAGAAGAAATACATACATTCCCACCTCTACCTTCACCTGCTGCAAGGATAGCAGGCCTTGTCCAACTGTAAGCCAATATCAGTTGGATGTCCTGTCGCAGTACGATACACAACCCCATCACTTCACCCTACCCCACCCATCTTTCAATGAAGATCGAAGGAAATGGATTTTCTAATGAAAAGCAGAAACTAAAAGCCTAGTTGAGCTTCCATATCTGATTAACCCATTTTAGAAAAAAACTCAAAACAGGTCATTGGCAAACAGTGCAAGCCCAGAGCAGACATTGCAGAATGTGGCACCTGATTAACGACTTCACAGTGCATGCCAAGACCAGACACCACAGGATGTGGCACCTGATCAAAGCCTTTACAGTGCAAGCCCAGATCAGAAATCTGGCATCTGATCAGGGTCTTCACTGTTTGCAAAAAGTCTAGTTATTTTTTAAAGCAGTTTCTAAAAGTAACTCAACGAAACACCACTTAATTTCAAAATGTACTCCTGATACATATACTGGGTAAAATCCTGATGAAAATGTATACGTTAAAGCCAAGCATGACTTGAGCTACACTCATTTTATACAACCAAACCCCAAAATGGGTCACTGGCAAACAGCACAGACCCAGATCAGATGCTGCCGAACATGGCACCTGATCAGGGTCTTCACCATTTCTAAACAGTTCAGCCAATTGTAAATTAATTTCTATAATCAACTTGGTACCCCTACATTTTGAAATGAACTCCTGCTATAGGTGGAAACTTCTACTCAGTACAACTAGAGAAAGCGACCAGTGGATCACGTATACCCCCGGCCAGCGCCATACGCTGATATATCTTTTGAGCTTGTATGTAATATGAATGAAGATGTCAAGAAGCTATAAGAATATATAAATGTGCTTGTAAAAGCTAAATCAAACGTAAAATTTCTAAATGGACCAAGGGAGTGAGGGCATCAAAGTTACTGAAGGGATGGGAGTATCAATGTTACTGAAGCAGCAGGGTGGGGTATGCATCAATGAAATATTTGGACTGGTACATTGATGCAAGTATCAACTGAATTTGTCTTAGAGTTTAGAACATACAGGCATCTATAAACTTTGTCATATAACTTTAACCAAATGTAAAATTTCGAAGTCCGTTACCTTGACCTCAAGGTCACTGTGGGGGGTGGGACATGCATCAATGAAATCTTTAGACCAGTATGAAACTTCAGTGTAAGTACCAACTAAATCTATCAGCTGGTTCAGAAGATACAATCTCTTAGAAACTTTGACACAAAACTTTAACCAAATGTAAAATTTCTAAGTCCATGACCTTGACCTCAAGGTCACTGTGGGGGGTGGGACATGCATCAATGAAATTTTTAGACCAGTATGTAACTTCAGTGTAAGTATCAACTAAATCTATCAAAGGCTCAGAAGATACAATCTCTTAGAAATTTGACGCAAAACTTTAACCAAAATGTTAACGGACGAATGGACGTTCTCACGAACGGATACTTAAGAGGCTAGGAGTCGGCATATTGACTACTTAAGCGGCAAATTCTCTTAAGCGGCAAGCCACCTAAGAGCGAATTTTTGCCACTTAAGTACCCAAATAACGGAATAAACCCCATTTGGACTCACGAATATATACTTAAGTGTCAAACTGTCCAAATTTTTTGCCCCCTAAATGTCGTTTCGTTGGTGCAGAAAGACGGACAGATGGATGGACGGACAGATGGATGGACGAACGGCAGGACAAAAACTATATACCGTATTCGGGTGTGTATTACCCGCATTTGCGTACTACCCGCACACCCTTTTTTTGCCAAAATCTGGGGGAAAACTGTTATACTGTTGTATTACCCGCATGGAACATTTGCTGAAATTTTGGTTCATGCGTAAGTGAGAAAAAGTAAGAATTTGGCAAGATTTTGTAGCACACAACGGAACGCGCGATCGTCTTCAAAAGGCGGGAAAATGCACGTGCCTGCGAGTATCACCAGAAAGCATGTATTTTGATTAAAATGTTGAAAAAACTTTACCTGTTCACCAGTGTTATTTATTTATTAACCCACATATGCCCGCGGCCCTTTTTTGGGACATCGGCAAACAGTGCAGTCCCAGATCAGACGCCTCAGAAAGACGCCGCAGACGTTTCTTTTTGGGGACATTGGCAAACAGTGCAGTCCCAGATCAGACACCTCAGAAAGACGCCGCAGATATCTGATTTGGATTTACACTGTTTATTGATTTATAACGGTTCAATTATGACACTATTGTTAATCCCTGTCATATAATTGCCACCCTGCGGTGCGTGTCGATAAGGTGTGAAAATATGGTCAAGTTATGTCTCTAATTTGCGTTTATTCCCCAATCATAAAATTTAATCCGCAATCAGTGTGAAAATTATTTAATTGCTCCTAAGACGAGTTGCTACGACTATTCTGCTATCTCGTGAATGGTTATGTTTTGGCGCCAAATAGCAGACGCTTGGCGAGAAAAGTTGAACTCTTTGTGTTAACACATCTGTATTCTGTTGTTGGTTATTGACACGGAGCTTACGGAAAGCGCTGTTTTGCTAGCGAGAATACTTTTACCGTTTCCAAACATTTTTTTATGAAACAGATACGCCCCATTAAGCTAAAACAATAGACACGTGTGGGGTTGCTGGGGGTACGATGACGTCATTTACCGATCGCGTGCAGAAAAAAACTAGCGGTGATTTGTGGGCGGCAGTTTGGATGCCGGAAAACTTTGATGTTCGCATTGAACTTGCTTGTTTATTTTGTTTAAAATCAGAGTTTTAGGAATAATACTCACAAAATCGGGCTTGCTAGTAATAGAGATTGTTATATTACTCATGTGTAAGTAAAATTGAGTGGACAATTAAACGTTATTTATGTCGGGAATCGTAAAAGGATAGAGCATAACATGAGATGCATCGTATTTTCAGCTGTAAAAAGTAAAAATAAAATGGTCCAAAAATAATTCGGGCGGATTACCCGCACCCAGAACTTGGGCCTGTAATTTGAGGGAAAAAACTGCGGGTAATACACGCCCGAATACGGTACCTCTGTAGCATACTTCGTATGCCTGGGGTATAAAAAGGTTACTCTTGAGTCAAACCATTAGGGTGAATGGATATACCTTCAGGGTAGACAGCTACAACAAAACCTCTATAACACTGTTTGTTATAACATGGTTTTGGACATAACACAATTGAAAAACAGAACCCTCGAAAAGATATGGCCATTTTAAAGATGGATCTCAAAAATGTATAGATTATATAGAAAAATGACCATAAATGGTCATTTTTCTATATAATCTATACATTTGTGTTTGACTATAACATGGTTGTTCCTACCATGGCTTATACTCTGAACCCCAACAACAGTTTCATAAAGAGGTTGAGATGTATTTGCAAAGCAGTCAGCTTTTTTAAAAATGTTTCTGTCAGCTTTATATATAGGGGTCCCTCTGTAAAGGAAAGAATTCATTCTGGAGGAGCAAATTCTTTCGGTTAAGAGTCAACCTTACTTCTGCCGAGGTAATTTTCAGGAGTCCCAAAAACAGCACAATATATGTCGGGTGTATCCATTCCCCTAAAATGGGAATAAATCTAGTGAAAGGTAAAGATAAATTATTTTTACTCACTATCATCATCTCGGGCTAGAAATTAAATATTTTACAAAGATATATATTGTAAGCAGAGATATCACAAGCACATACAGCCCCCACCAATTGGGGCTTGAAAAATAAACTGGGTTGCATGATGCTTCCACGTAGAGCTGAAACAGACCACACATGAGGGTCTCAGCTTGCCCAGGCAGAGTAATGTGTGTCAGACCATCCCTACATATAAACCCTTTTGAGTTGTTTGGGCAGCAGGGCTTGAAATGTTATTTCATCTCGATGTCCGTAAAAAATCCAACAAAACTGGAAGCCATGTCTAAAAAATTGACCTAAATGGAGTTAATGGTGATGTAAAACCTCAAATCAACCAAACAAAATTACAAGCACATATAAACTACATCTTCTAAATTCAACTTATTCTATCTTGTTAGTATGTAACAATAATGGAGTCAGCCCCTGTAAAAAAGTATTGACCACACAGGCATGTAGAAAGTTTATGACAGGAACGTAAGTTTATGCACACTTTCTTACTAAAATTTTCACTGCAGTGAAATTCTATTAAGATGAAATTAAATTAAGACTAATCATTCTTTTAAAAACATATTCAAAAGGTTTCAGTTTTTCATTCTTGGTATTTTCTACACCCAGTATTTTCTGGTAAGAGACCACCTTTGGGACTGTCCAAAAGTGGACCAACAAGACCACTTCTGAAGTCCTAGGTATTCTACTGTATTTGTAGAATACCTGGCCCTAAATTGTGGCTCAAAATATACAACTGACTAGGGCTGGCTAATCGGAGTTGAAAAGATAATCAATTATCAGTCCTGTCATTCCGATAATCGATTAGTAATCGCTAAGGTTTTTGTCATAATTTTACCTGTCTGGCTTTCTGTCTGAGCATAACTCTTACCATATGTTGCACTTTCCATATGTATATTTGAACAGACAGGTCTGGGCGAACAGTGTAGACCCAGATGAGACGCCGCATAATGCGGCGTCTCATCAGGGTCAGCACTGTTTGCCACTCATCCAGCCATTTTAGGCATAACTTTGGGTATTAAATTGTACCTATCAAGTCATCGATTAAAAGCAAATCAGAAATGATAATCATTTTTGTGAAATTTATCGACAGATTAATCGATTATGCGATTAATCATGTCAGCCTTACAACTGACAGATGTATCTTTCTGAGTGGGCTGACTTCTGAAATTATGTCGCAATGCACAGTTCTGGCCCACTTTGTTTGAATGAAAGTGTTGGGTATAATCTTTAACCCATTTTGTACCGGAAACTCCAAAATGAGTACCCTGCAAACAATGCAGGCCCAGATTAGACGCCGCAGAATGTGGCGTCTGATCAGGGTCTACACTGTTTGCAAAAAGTTAAGCCGTTTTCCAAATAAATTTTGAAGAAAACACAACCTGACACCCCGAAATTTCGAAATGGGCTCCTGCCATATTTAAGGAGGCAGATTCCATTTGGTACAAAAAGGGTTAAACCATGTTACATCCAAAACTGTGTATTAATGAACAGTATTTTAGGAAGTTATAGTGTGCCAGCTAACAATCTAACCTTTAGTCCTATCTCTGAGAAGCATGGGAATAAAAACGCACTACACAAACAAATTACTTGACTTTCAGTTTCACAATGTCATAACTTATCTTACTCACCAACTTTTGGTCTGGCCTGAAATATTTGTCGATAATCTTCGGGATCTTTTATGTCAGCCACAGATTCTCTGTCATCATCTGGACTGGTACTGTGTGGTTCTGCTACATCTTCTTTAGGTATACTGGAATGATCAAAAAAAAGTTGAAATCATGTTTAAAGAAAGATTCTTGCAGGACCAGTTTTTGGATTGAGTCATAGTGCCTTTACTCTTCTCCAATGCACCATTTCCTCTTTATAAAATGCTTTAGTATAACAATTTCAGGTGTAACAATGTTTAAGATGGATAAACAAGAGGACCTTGGTCCTGTATCGCTCACCTGAGCTAACAGATTCAAAGTTTAAGGAAGTGCCAACCTTTACTGAAGGCTTTATGGGAGGACATGGTGATGACAGGGTAAGCATTTTCTGAAAATCAAGTAGAATTTAACTCTATGCTAAACAGGCTGACCTCACCGGTTTTCAAACTCATTCAAGCTTTTATTCCTGACTTGCTAAGAAGATCCGATCTAAACTGAAGTGGCTATGGTGATGACAAGTTCAAAAACAAGAGTTTTCAAACTCCTCCAAGCTTTCTGCCTGACTTCCTTGTTTGTAAGTTTCATGAAGATCCGTTCAAAACTAAAGGGGCAGCAGTGATAACAATGTCGAAAATAGGCATTTTCAGCAATCAAAGGCACGTCACTCTATGATAAATGTGCCGACTTGGCCGGTATTCGAACTCACCTGAGGTTTTATTCCCAGCCACCTTACATGTAAGTTTCAGAAAGATCCGATCAGACTTGGCCAGTATTCAAACTCATCCAAGATTTTATTCCCAGCCACCTCACATATAAGTTTCAGAAAGATCCAATCAAAACTGAAGGGGCTACGGTGATGACAAGGACAAAATTTGGCATTTTTAGCAATCAAAGGGATGTTACTCTAAAATAAATGAGCCGACTTGGCCAGTTTTCGAACTCATCCGAGGTTTCATCCCCAGCCACCTTACATATAAGTTTCAGAAAAATCCGATCAAAACTGAAGGGGCTACAGTAATGACAAGGTCAAAAATCAACATTTTCAGCCATCAAAGGGACAGAACTCTACGATTAATGGGCTGACTTGGCCTGTTTTCGAACTCATCCAAGATTTTATCCCCAGCCACCTTACATATAAGTTTCAGAAAGATCCGATCAAAACTGATGGGGGCTATGGTGATGACAAGGTCAAAAATAGGCATTTTCAGCAATCAAAGGGACGTAAATCAATGATAAATGGGCCAACTTGGCCGGTATTCAAACTCATCCTAGGTTTTATCCCCAGTCACCTTACATATAAGTTTCAGAAAGATTCGATCAAAACTGAAGGGGCTACGGTGATGACAAGGTAAAAAATCGACATTTTCAGCCATCAAAGGGACATAACTATATATTTAATGGGGCAACTTGGCCGGTTTTCGAACTCATCCGAGGTTTTATCCCCAGCCACCTTACATATAAGTTTCAGAAGGATCTGATCAAAACTGAAGGGGCTACAGTGTTGACAAGGTCAAAAATCAACATTTTCAGCAAACAAAGGGACCTAACTCTATGATAAATAGGCCACCTTTGCCGGTATGACTCATCCGAGGCTTTATCCCCAGCCACCTTGCATATAAGTTTCAGAAAGATCCGATCAAAACTCAAAGGGCTACGGTGATGACAAGGTCAAAAATCGGCATTTTCAGCAATCAAAGGGACGTTACTCTGTGATAAATGGACCAACTTGGCTGGTTTTCAAACTCATCCGAGATTTTATCCACAGCCACCTTACATATAAGTTTCAGAAAGATCCGATCAAAACTGAAGGGGCTACGGTGATGACAAGGTCAAAAATCGGTATTTTCAGCAATCAAAAGGACGTAACTCTATGGTAAACCAGCTGACTTGGCCGGTTTTCGAACTCATCTGAGGTTTTATCCCCAGCCACATTACATATAAGTTTCAGAAAGATCCGATCAAAACTGAAGGGGCTACGGTGATGACAAGGTCGAAAATGGGCATTTTCAGCAATCAAAGGGACGTAACTCTATGATAAATGGGCCGACTTGGCCGGTTTTCGAACTCATGTGAGTTTTTATCTCCAGTCACCTTACATATAAGTTTCAGAAAGATCCGATCAAAACTGAAGGCGCTACAGTGATGACAAGCATTTTCCCATAGGAAGTCTATGGGACCTTGTGGTTGCCATAGGAACCAAAGTTTTAGAGTGATTTCCCACCAGAGGCATACTACAGGTGAGAAATGATTGAGATCAGCCTGCAGGATACAGAGATATAGCTGCTCAAAAGTGTGCACGACGACAGAGGACCCACTATACTATAAGCTCCCCTGGAGCCTTCGGCCCAGGTGAGCTAAAAAGTGTAGATTAAACAGAAAAAATGACCGTAAATGACTATTTTTCTGTATGACCTATACATTTTCATTTGGATATAACATGATTGTTTAACTAACATGGTTTCTGTTTTTGATCTAATACAAGTGTGTTAAAAAGACTATGGCTACTTCATTTTCAGTCCTTTGAAGAATATTTTAATAAAATCTCTTACAACATGAAAGTCGTAACAAAGGAAAGAAGCATAGCTGAAGAAACATCACGCCTATGGTAGGATTCAAACCCAGGCTGCTCAGGTGAAAGTCCATTGCTCTAACCACTGAACCAAAGAGTCTACTCACTGACACAGTTGTCAGAGAGTGGTTACAAACCTATAAGCTATGCATAATCTATCAAGGTAAATAACTGAAGGGAGGAATTGCAGTCCTTAACAAAACAAGTTGATTATTTATCAGAGATGGACAAAACAGGCAAACCCTGAAAAAATAACAACATCTGGGGCCGGTTGTTCAAAACTAACCATGTCGTTAGATAAGGTATCATAAAAATTTTGATCATTTATTGTGGCAAATATGGTAATATTTTCGCTGAGAAATGTGAGCAGCTTTTGCGGATGCAAAAGCTGCTCACATTTTTTCAGCAAAAATACCAAAATGTTCAATATTTTTCTTGCTAGAACAGTTAACAATTTGACCACTAACGAGCTCGTTAAGCTAACGATGCTTTGAACAACTGGGCCCTGATCTTTCATTACAGAACTTGGCATCTCAAAGGCGACTAAAACCCACAGCTGTGAGATGCCTTATGCTTAGGAGACAGTGCTCTTAATCACAAGCCCACAGAGCCCAATCTAATATTTCTTAATACTTAAAATATTTATTGGGCAAGGAGTCCTTCTAGCTGTCCAAAACTGTCTCATGTGTATGGTGTTTTTGACCTGTAGCATATCTGCTCAGTATTACAGAACTGGATGAGTTTGGTTATACAGCCCTCTTAAGATTTTTTGACTCGTACCTAGACTAACCTTAATCAGAGATGGACACACTCTTATCTAGCTGGAGCTACAGTACTCAGAGAAAATCTCCAGATGAGGAGGATTAACAAAGATAGTCAAGGGATAATTTGCTTAACCCACTGAATGCTAGTGAACTCTTCCATTGCTATAAGTTGGGCAAGTCCATTTGTCATAAAGGGTTGTCAGGCCTATTTTTTCATTTTTATTCTATTTTGGACAAAAAATTCTGTTAGCGAATACTGTAGGCCCTGATCAGATGCTGCCTTCTGCAGTGTTTGATCTGGGTTTGCACTATTTGCCAAGGTATCCCTATAGGTGTTTCCCACATACAATGGGTTAATTTCCAGTAGAGACATATGTTGTTGAAACTTGTTAGAATCTTCTCATAGACACAAGTACCCAAAACATATGGTTTAATGTTTTCCCTTCTTATCTGAAGTTATGTACAGAGTTCTGTATTCACAAACCTTGCTTGTCTCGTTGACTGAGTGGGCGGTCTTTCTGTGAGGTAATTTTTCCGACTACTGAAAAGACATTGAAAATATTATTTCCTAAGGGGAATGAATACTCATTCAGGGGAGGCAACTTCTTCAAAAATGTTATTATCTCAAGTGTAAAAATAGGGCTCTACTCTTAAACAAGAGGCCCATGGGCCACTATGCTCACCAGAGCTCAGGGGGCACTGCCGACTGGCAGCAAAGTATTTTAATTAACCATGGAAGCCCTGCACCCAAGGATGCTACAGATAAAATTTGGACCCAATCAGCCTAGTGGCTTCAGAGGTCTGATGTCGCTTGAATGTGTTGTTGCAGGACAGCAGATGAAAACTGACAATTTCCCATCTGTGGCAACCAATAGGCCTAAAAGAACATTATTAAAGGAACATTTCTATGTAAGTTTGACAAAATATCTTGAAAGGCAAAAAAGTCATTTATCAATTTTCCCCATTATAAGTCAATGGAAACTCTTAACTTGCCATAGCAAAAAAAAACAAAGAGCCAAATTTCATAAACCGGAGCTCAGATGGGCACTGCCCAATGGCACACATGTATTTTAACATGGTATGATTTTAATCTACCAATTATAAAGTCTCCCAAACAAACCCCATTCCCAAATGAGCACTCATGTGGACTGTATCTGAAATATTAGGTGTTTTATATAGTAGAGAGGGTGGGGCATGAACCCAATGGAGACCTGGTTGGTGTCACTAAATGTGTCTTATAAAAAAGAACAGAATCATATATGGTTTAGCGGTGGGATATGTATGGCTCCTGAGATGTAAGGCCTTTTAAGCAGTGGAGGGATTTGGGCATGGTGGATTCCAAAAAAAGCCCAAGATTGTTATAACCTAATGCTGAACAGTTTCTGAGATATGAGGCCCTTTTATGAAGTGGATGGGAGAGAAATGGCCCCTGCAGACCCCACAAGATGGGGTGACTGAATGTGTCTAATAACAATGAACAAAAATATATGTGATTATGTGGTGGGGATTTGAATAGTTTCTGAGATATATGGCCTATTATGAAGTGGGGTCTTATCATAAGGAACAAGAATATATATGGTTAAGGGGTGGGGATCTGACCAGTTTCTGAGATATGTCTTTTAATGAAGTAAAGGGGTGGGGCATGGCCCGTGGCACCACAGGGGGGGGGACCCCATGCTGGTGTCAGCTCTGCGTGGAAGCATCATGCAGCCGATATATTTCTTCAAGCCCCTATGGGCGGGGGCCAACCTTTTATGAAGTGGAGGGGGTTACGCATGTCCCCGGCACATCCCAGATGTCCCCCAGGTTGGTTTCACTGAATGCAACTAATCATAAGGAACAAAAATATATTTCGTTTTGGGGTTTGGATCTGTTAGGTTTCTGGAATATTGGGCCTGTTGTGAAATGGAGGGGTGGGGCATGGCCCAGGCACATCCCCGGGGACCCCCAGGTTGGTGTCACTGAGTGCGTCTTGTCATAAGAGACAAGAATATATACGGTTTACGGGTGGGGATCTGAATGGTTTCTGAGATAAATGGCATTTTATGAAGTGGAGGGGGTGGGGCATGGGGATCCCCAGGTTGGTGTCACTTAATGCACCTTATCATAAGGAACAAGAATATATATGGTTTAGGGGTGGGGATCTGTAAGGTTTCTGAGATATAAGGCATTTTATGAAGTATGGGGGTGGGGCATGGCCCCGGCACAACCTACTGGACCCCCAGGTTGACATAAAAGCATATGGCTGAGAGCAGTTTACTAAAGGAACATTTCTATAGTTTTGTCAAAATATCTGTAAAGGCTTTGTAGTTAATGCCATTTTTCAATTTTCCCCATTATGTCTATGGAAAATCTAAGTTGCCATAGCAACCAAACTAAAGAGCCGAATTTCAGAAAAAAACACAATACCTGTAAAGGCAAATATGGTGAATATTTTCATAAACTCTCAGCCTCATAGAGCATACGGTTTCTGAGGAGATGATTTTTTAAGTATTTTTTTTTTCTATTTTTTTTTTCATTTTGGTTTCCATGGCAACCAATACAAATGAGCAGTAGGCCTAAAATCATATGGCAGATAGTAGATTGCCTAAGGAATATTTCTATGAAAGTTTTGTCAAAATATCTGCAGTGGCTTGGCCATTTATCAATTTTCCCCATTATAAGTCTATGGAAACTCTAAGTTGCCATAGCAACCAAACTAATGAGCCGAATTTCATAAAAAAATACAAACTTTCAATCCCCCAACCCAAGGATGCTACAGATGAAATTTGGGCCCAATCGGCCTAGCGGCTTCAGAGGAGATGTTGTTTAAAAGTGTTGACATCACACGACGATGCAGACACAGACAACAACGGACAACTGCCTATCCTATAGGCTCCCCCGGAGCCTTTGGCTCTGGTGAGCTAAAAACTATTTGCTCCTCAGGAACTCTTTTTTTCTGAAGAGCTGAGTTTATAGAAAAGTGAACAGGAAGTACAAAAATTCTATCCCTTGTAAATGGCACAGAAACTCTACCAAGTATATCAAATGGTTACTTTGTATGGCTTTTTCTGCCATTTCTATGAGGAAGGTCCTGTTTGCTTTTCCTCAGAGTCCCTACAAACAGGGATCTGCTTATAAGTAAAATAATTTCCTCTTCAGGCAAGCAGAACAATTCTGGAAGGTTTTGCATACCAACCATCTAGAAAGAAAAGAACCTGCTCTGAAATATGAATTCCTTTTCAAAGACCAACTAATTTAAAAGGGACAAAAATGTTTCCAGTGCACCCAGTGTTTCTTTTAACTTTTGTCCTACTGAACCATGACAACCCCAACCTATGCAAACAGTGTAGATCCAGATACAATGGCTTCTGAAGAAGTCAACTGATCAGGATATACACTGTTTGCCATTTGCATATTTGAATGAATACACTATATAAAGTAATTGGACTGGTTGACAGACAAAAATGTGTGTCGTAAAATTATTTAGGACACGGAAATATTTGTCCCAACATTATTTGAGGGTTTCTCCCAGTAACAGATTCGGGAGTTCATCCAATTCCCGTTACAGCTACATACCAAGTTTCAAGAT
This sequence comes from Lucinisca nassula, assembly GCA_963580285.1. Taxonomy (NCBI): domain Eukaryota; kingdom Metazoa; phylum Mollusca; class Bivalvia; order Lucinida; family Lucinidae; genus Lucinisca; species Lucinisca nassula. The sequence goes on from OY757017.1 coordinate 151,616,911, forward strand.
GATCAGACCAGTGGTTTTGAAGAACAGGATTTTTTTAAGGTTACCATATTTGGGCATGGCAGCCATCTTGGTCATGTGCTGCATATGAAATTTAATTGAAATTGGCCCATTGGTTTCAGAGAAGAAGACTTTTGTAAATGGTTGGCATACGACAGAGGGACCACTGAGGCCTACCATCCTATAAGCTCCCCCGGAGCCTTTGGCTTTGGGGAGTTAAAACATGTCCAAATTTGGTCATTTTTCTACATAATCTATAAATTTTTGTAGGGATATTTTTCTATATAATCTGTACATTTCTGTATGGATATAACTTGGTTGCTAAGAAACACGTTTCTGCTTTGGATCGCAACAGTAGTGATATAGAGAGCTTGTAATCTATGATACAAACATGAAATGGGCCCCGTCAAGCGCTTTTGGTACTTATCGCCTATGCGAGCAGCGAAGGTTCAGGCGAGCCTGCGCATCCGCGCAGTCTCACCAGAACCTTCGCTGCTCGCTCATACAAGCAGTGAATCAAGAGGAACCTTCAGACAGAAAGCCATATCCCTGGCCCCTCTGCATGGCTGGGCATGCGCAGTTAAAATTTGTCATGACGGAATGCTCGAAGACACAAATTCGCTTGGCGGGGCTCAAATGATACTACAATATACCTTGATAAATTTGTACTTCCTCCTTCTTGGTGTGGGACTCCACCATGAGGCTGTAACAACTGAAATATACAGGAAATCTTGATTTTTTGTTTGGTTTCAAGTTTAACTGGCATAGTCAACACTATTAAGGTCATGTCCAGCACTGTTAGGAAGATTCAAACATTTTACCTACCCACACTTTTCCTAGGCAGGCTAATACATAAGCAGTTATTGAGTAAAGTGCACATTCTTTTGCCAGAAACTGACACACGACCTTGAATCAGCAGTAGAGAGAGAATAACAACAGAAAATATTTCATGATTCATATTTCATATTCCATGAAAGAATGTTGCAGACCCAAAAGATGATTAAACCCCAAGACCTCCTGATCACCAGTCTGATGTGCATCTGAGACCAGCAGGCATGACAAGATGACTTTTTTGTGTGTGTGTGTGTGTGTTGGGGGGGGGGGGGGGCAGTTTAAAGTCCCTTGTAAGATTATTTTACTTATATCCAACTGATCGATGGTGGGCAAGAAATACTACCTGACCTTCGGTTGCAAAGCTTGGTGTCTCATATGTTACCCCGAGCCAGGCTTGATACACAGCGCTGAGAGACCTAATGATTAAAAGTCAATGCTCTTATCCACCATGCTACAAAGGTCTGTCAAACAAGAACACTTACAATATCATTTGGATCTTCTATCAAATGACGGTATCTTGAGTCCTTAAAATCACTTCATCAAGCCTATTCTAGTGAGCACACACAATGTACATTTTACAATATAGTTTGCATGTTGTATGACACTGGGGACAATTCCTGGTCAGGTTGTACATACACCCGTCAGCGATAAGTAACCTGTTTTTGCCACTTGCAAACAACAAAGGTACAGTTCAGCCTGCACAAATGTGCGGTCAGTTCAGCAACTTTGTATTAACTGCTTGGCAAGTTCATTATATCTGGGGCCAGATGTTCAAAGCCTCGTTAGCTTAACAAGCTTGTTAGTTGTCATATTGTTAACTGTTCTAGCAAGTAAAATATCTAAAATTTTGGCATTTTTGCTGAAAAAATTTGAGCAGCTTTTGCATTTGCAAAAGTTGCTCACATTTTTTCAGCAAAAATATTAGCATATATGCAATATAAGAGGATCAAAGTTACAATGATATGTTAACTAACGAAATCATTAATTTTGAACAACTGGCCCCAGGTTTCTTTATCTAAAAATTCAAGACTTGCCAGTCTGTGTTGTTGAGTAGATTGGTTTATGTCTTTATATATCTTAGTCTAGTTGCTCAAAACTGAAAACTTCCATAGTTAACATATCATTGAAACTTTTATCATTTAATATGGCAAATGTATTATTTTTGCAGAAAACAAAAGTGAGCAGCTTTTGCAAATGCAAAATCTGCTCACTTTTTTTTCCAGCAAAAATGCCACTGCATTTATTATTATTTTGCTTGCAAGAACAGTTAACATTTTAACTCCTAACAAACCTATTAAGCTAATGAGGCTTTGAACAACTGGACCCTAGTCACAAAGAAATATACCTTCCAGGGGAGGTTTGTTTTGTTTATGTTGTCGTTTTATGTCCCAGTGAACACTATTTAGGTCATTTTTGAGACACTGCTTAAAATTTTGTGGGACTTTTACCCGACACTGAGCTGCAATGACATTTCAACCCCTACAACCCCAAGAAACCGCTAGGGTTTAAGAATCAGTCAAACTCACACCACTTTGCCTCGGCAGGCTTAGACCTTCTAAGCAGTTTACCAGTTATCAAATGTTCCATCAATTTCAGCTCTGTGCAGAAGCACCATGCGGCCCAGTGTATTTCTCCAAGCCCCAATTCAAGGGGAGGTAACTATTCAATTCAAAGACACTTTTGTTTTCTTTATCCACAGTAGCAAATTCTTTCATTTAAGAATGAACCACTTTTGACAGGTTTTCAGTCTACAGGAAACTGAACACGATCACAAGAGCCATGTATTTTGCAAAAAAAAAATATGCAGAGTATATCAATTCCCATAAATTCAGTGGTGCTAAAACTCTATAAATCACTGGCCCCTGTTGTGAGGGAAATAGTATTGAAAGGCTATAAATTACAAAATTTAAAACTATTACGTAATCATATAGAAACTTCACATTACAGAATATTTGAGACATCTTACCTTTAATTCGACTACAAAAGTTGAGACATTTGTTTTGGAAAAGGAAGCACCAATCTGAAACAAAACAAATCAGAATGTTAGTACCATGTTTACACTAAATATTAGGACACTTTTAAAGGTGCATTATTGAGCTGTCGGAAAAAAGTGCTTAATTTTTTTTTTTACATATATCGGGTATTTTTTGTTTAAATAATACAAATGAATGAGTTTTATGTAATATTGCGAACAATTATGATCACAGGTTAAGTTTTATGAGACGGTTTTCCTAACTATGCTACGAACACAGTTAGTCTATTTTTAATTTCGCGACAAAACTACAACGCGCGTGAATAATGACGTCATGCGGTAAATACCTAGAAAGGTATGCAGGGGTCATCTCAACATCGTTACACACAATTGTTGTGACAGAAATCATAGATCGTAGTATAGTGAAATTCTTTTCAACTTTTTATGCGAATTCCAATGTGTTTTGTTTTGTTTGATTT